>JAIWNE010000151.1:0-66155 GCA_025331445.1 Blakeslea trispora | reverse complement strand
TGTGCCTATCCAAATGTGCCTATCCAACTGTATCTTAACAGTATTTACCGCATCTGAACCACAATATACCTTCTCAGATTGCCTTAAGAAGAGTTTTTTATCGTGTTTAACACTTTTTCTCTTCACCTAAATAAAAAGTCTATTTTCTATCTTGTTTCACAATAATAATTGCAGACATCACTAGTCTCTATAACTGTCTTTACTTTTGCTTGACTCTCTCTCTCTTTGTGTCTAGTTTATCATTTTGATCAAAGTAAGGATTATAAGCCTTTTTCCTCATGAGCTTCTCATCTCCATTTCCTAATAAAAGGTATCAAAGACACAAATCTTTCGGTGAAGTGATAGGCAGTTTGTACAGGACAGAGTTCTTTAACTTCAATAGAGCCTAATTGAATAGTCTTGACTTGAACTTCTTTTGTTTCACAGAAATGAAGAGTCAAGGATGTAGGCTTGCCCTGAGACAAGTCAAAGGAGACATTCCTAAACTGAAGGCGGCCTACGTCTGATTGGGGACGGGCCATGGTTAAGAGACAAAAAAAAAGAGCACAGTTTTCTGTTGCAAGTCATACAAGGAAAGTGTCTTAGGAAGGGACATAATGATTTAGGATGTAGGGTACAATAATATCTGTATCCCATGCTTGTAGTTGGGAGGTATTAGGAATCTCGACTTCCCTGAGTTTCTTTATCCCTTGATGGAGACTTGTAAATTATCTTGACAAATTGTTTTGAGTTGATGCCTATGAACTAACAGATACTCTTGTTTTCTTAGACAGTAAGGAAAAGTACAGCAAGTCGAGGCATCCAATTTGAGATTGTCGAGTACAAAAGGCTGGCTTTGAAAATGTTCATGTCAAGAAATTGGAGATCCCATTAAATCATAATGGAAAGATGGGCGAATTATTTTGGTATGCAATGATGTTTTAAATCACACATACTCGTTCCTAATGTTATTTATTAGGGATGATTATCGACATGCCTTTATGAATTTGAAAGGCAAAATGACTCAAGCGAATCCAGAGTTTGAAGCAGAAGGTGCCTTTGAAGCCCAAAGAAGCAAGGCTAACTCGGAATGGTATTTTGTCTATTCTCAAAAGCCTCTCTCAGACACTCCTTGAAGAATACCATTTAATGAGATGGAGAGAATGTGAACATGTATGAAGAGTCATGTTCTTTGTCTACTAGGGTACAGTTATAGAATATCACCTATTGAAAGGGGGTAGCCAGGCACATTTGAGAGATAATAAAAGAGCAATAAAGCTTTGAGAGTTGTTTTTTTTTCTTTCTTTCAAATAGGCTTATATTACGCTTCTCTTGTGTTTGTAGTTGATACAAGGCATGATAGTCATTTTTATACTATTTGTCAAAAATAGGCTTTCTCTTTTGTTGTTCTAAACAGCTATCAGTCCAAGGCATTTGATTGGCTGTGCACATTATCATGCATTGCTCCCTTTTTTTTTTAAGCTATTGGTCTGGGCTTTAATGACGTAATTTTGATGCCTGTTGATCATTAAAACCATTTATTTTTTCTTTTCCTCCCTCTTTTCTTTTTCTTCTTTCTTCTTTCTTCTTGTCAGTGCATGGGTAAGTATAGGTACGTATAAGCTTTTTATTCATTCGGAGGCTGCCTAGAAGAGGTCGGCGAGACTCCCTGGCGGTGCTTGCGAACACATACTACTAACCATCTAGGAATTCTACACGGCTTCTCATTTAGTAGTAAGGACATTGTCTTTGTGAGGATGTTGTTGCGAAACATGGGGGTCACCTCTCTCTCTTTTCTTTCTGGTCTTTGCTTCCACCTCTATTGTTCTCGAGCTCCGTAGAAGGCTCCCCATTTTTTACTATACTCGCCGTCTCCTTGTTTGACTTTGTTCTCTTTGATCCACTTGAACTTTTCAAGTGCGATTCTTTACGCTATTTGCAATTCGCTGTTTGCTGTTTGATGACGCGTCTGGTGGCTTTTCTTTAAAAAGCATTTTATAAACTAAAGAAAATGAAAAGTGAAGGGGGGGTGAAAGAGATAAGAAAGCTTACAACAATAAACTCAATTTATGTTTAACTTTATCATATTAATTTTTTTTTTTGGCTTAAAGTATTGATGTGAGCATAACTTGAAGAATTTGAATTGACCACCTTTTAAATAAAGAAGGCTTTTAGGGCATTGTAGATGATCATGATTACCAGTAACAATATAACTGAGATGAACTTGGTAGCACCACACTTTACTCTCACAAGTAAGCCCTGATCCATTCCTCTTTAGTTTCTTGATTATAGGATGAAGCTTGATCTTCTTTTCGACCAGATTATTATTTTACATGATATCAAAAGACCTTTATTTTTCTTAGTATTATTTATAAAGAACACCAAGGCTGTTGTTGTTAGCAATCAATACATGTTCTCAATTTTATTGATAAAGTCTCACTTGTTGGCGAAACAGTTATGGATGTTTGTCTAGCAGAAGCATTTTATGATCCTCTCAATCCATGCGAGTCAAGAGTGACACAAAATGGAAGGGGAACCAAAGATATTAGACAGCGAACCCGATTCAAGAGATTTTTATTATTTTTATTTCATTGTATTTATTGAAATTCATCGTTGTCAGTGCCGACTATTATCACCAACACTATCACTGTTGACATATACCGAGATGCAAAACAAGAACGCGTAGAACAACTGATTAATGCCAAAAGAAAAGAGAGAGAGAGAGAGAGAGAGAGAGAGAGAGAGAGAGGAAAGAACCGGTAACTTGTATTGACAGCCGTAGAGTGATTGAATGGAAAGCTATGCTTTTTATTGCATTTTGCTTCGTTTGGTTTATTGTTTAGACAGTAACTTGAAATAAAGGTACCTACAAGCATACTTTATATTTTGGTTGTTGTTGTTGTTGTTGTTGTTGTTGTTGTTGTTGTTGTTGTTGTTGTTGTTGTTGTTGTTCAATCACCAAGGTATCGGTTGCGATCTATTCCATGGCCCTTTTTTTTTCTTTCTTTCTTTCTTTCTTTCTTTCTTTCTTTCTTTCTTTCTTTCCTTCTTTTAGCCGGTGCAACATCTACTTTTAGCTGGTAAGCCTGAGTGTTGATTGGAGGCTTAGGCACGGAAGATAGACACGGAAAATAGACAGACTCTCAATAGCAGGAATAGCGTGTTCAGTCAGCAAGCATACAGCATCAGAGAGTTGAGGGTCAAGCTGCAGAATGAAGGATTGGATCGAGGTTGCTCGAGAAACAAGTGGAGAAAGAGCAGAGGAAAAGGGAAATAGAGATAGCCGGTACAATGAGCGATACGGTATCCTGTTGTATTGCATTGCACGATGGAGAAAGAGAGGAAGAGGAAGTTGATAGATGGTCCAAAGGATGAGTAAAAGAATAGCTGAATCATCTCAGTATAAAGCTATCTGCCAATTCGTTGATGATCAACATAGCAACACAGTATAGCACATTCAATCATATGCTTTTGACTTGTATTGATAAGCATGGTAGAGTGTGTCTCAGATATGCTTTACTACATTTCATTCACAGTAAGTCACTCGATTCAAGAGTTGTTTGATACAAGAGTATATAACATAAGAGTAGTAATTCTCAAAAATATCATCACTCTTGGATAAAGCGTACTATTGTATAGGCTTCATATCAGCCAATTCAAAATGACCTGTTTCAAAGCAGAAATAGACTGTGATGAATACTTTCAAGTGCTATCATAATCAAACTGACAAAACCATTCTCTTTTTTTTTTGTTTATGGTTAACAAGTACCAAACTGGTCTTTTTAGCATTATTTCAGAAAATGAGTCTGAAATCATGAAACCCATTCTATCAAATCACTCGCGCACTATGAGTCCTATAAGTTTGATTAGACTTGACTGATAAATTGCTTGATATGAACTTTAGCTTTAAACTCCCTCTCCCCTTCTGCAAGTGTGAATATGACCTTAAAGTGTTGCACCCGCATAGTTAATATAGATATGCTTAAACCGAGGATAGTAGCTCATAGTTATATTGAACAATGATTTTATTTCTCAATAAGCATTGTGCAGTTACTCTTTTGAGCCTATGCTGTCTGACTGCTGTGTTTAAATCAATTTATGCTCCTACAAACCAACCAATGAAATCATATACATTTCAAACACAGCAAACACACGTACGCAGCAGGAGCTCTATCATCAGGTCAATGTATGAGTTGATCATGTGTTTACACTGCGTAATTTTTAAAATCTTTATGCGTTTTAATGCCTCCTTTTTTTTTTTCTACTTTTTTTTTTCTCTCTCTCTATTATTATTTTCTTACTTTAATTTTTCTTTTTCTTTTTTATTATGCGTTCCAAGTTTAAAGACGAACATCCTTTTGGTAAGTTGTCCAGTATAGAAACAGAGAGATGAGCTAGTGCTAACAGTCAAACAGAAAAGCGCAAGGCAGAAGCAGAGCGAATTCGACAAAAATACCCCGATCGTATTCCTGTGATTTGTGAGAAAGTGGAGAAAAGTGACATACCCACAATTGATAAAAAGAAATACCTGGTCCCAGCAGATTTAACTGTAGGCCAATTTGTCTATGTGATTCGAAAGCGAATCAAATTAAGTCCAGAGAAAGCTATCTTTATCTTTGTGAATGAAATCTTACCACCTACTGCAGGTAAAAGAAATATAGCTTAAACATACACAACAGAATGAATAACACCTTTATTAGCCTTAATGAGTGCCATTTATGATGAACATAAGGATGAAGATGGTTTTCTGTACATAACGTAAGCTTATTCTATATACAAGCTTATAACAACATACGATTGACTCACATGACTCTTATTTCCTAGTTATTCTGGTGAAAATACATTTGGCTTTTAAAATAATCGTTATCACTAGAGTTTTATTAGTTAAATATATTAAATGATATATTGAGTGAATTTCTCCCCCCCAAAAAAAAAAGACTATAGCTTATAAATAATGTTTCTGTCTTGTTTGTCAGTCAAATCAAGATAGACATCGGTTGGTTCAGTAGCTGGGTTAGCCAGACGTCGTGCATTTTCTCGCTTCATGATCCAATAGTTGGCCAAGAAACAGAGAATGATAAAAACATTGGTAACAGAGAATCCAACCATAGCACCAACATAAGTGGGTGCCTGATCTTCTGTCATCATAAGGGGACCACAAAAGTTACCAATCGTGGCAGCCACCATACTCATGCCATTATAGAACACACGTTTTGTGTATCCAGAGACATTGTTAGAGACTAGTGTCTGGATAAGAGCACTCACACCAGTCATACCCCAGGTTAGATAGAATCCAAATAACTTGGGCGTACCTGGGATGGCAGCCATCAAGATACAGCCGAGCAGTGAAATCAAGGCTGCTCCAATAGCTGTAAATGTATTCTGTTTCACACGATGAGCTACAAGGACAGCACCAATGGCAAACAGAGCCGCAGCAACACCATTGGGTACTTGAAGGATAATGGCTGTCAATGACTACATACGATTTAGAACAAGAGAGAGAGCTGATATGGGAGATAGTGAAGACAACTTACAGAGAAACCAAGTCCTTCGACCAGTAGTGTACTAAAAGTAACAATACCACCATTCTGAAGACAGTTGAGTGCATTGGCTAAAAACAGAAGCCAGAGACGGGGTTCTTGAAGAGCTTCGATGATTTGTTCTCGTTTGATAGTCGTGTTCTTGACAACATTGTTATCATTTGTTCTTTCTCTTACAATCTCTCTTTCTCTGTCAGTCAATTGAAGAAGCTTATGTTCAGGATGATCAATCAAACAGAAAAAGGTCAAGATACCAATAAGCACAGTGGCAATACCAAACACAATATAGCCCCTTTCATGATGTTGGTTAGTAACCCAAACACTAGCAAATCGATAGTACTCACCATCGCCAAGCACGAAATCCAGCTACATTGTCCATATGGGCTAAACCATAGGCAATGACAACACCAAATACTGTGCCTAAACCAGTACTGATGCCCAAGAAGCCCCAACATCTTGATTGTTCAGAACGACGATACAATGCATTCATAATGATATAGATACAAGGATAAGTCACACCCTCAAAGAAACCAAGCAACAAACGAAGACCGAGCAGTTGAGGAAATGTGTTGCAGATAGCCGTTAAGCCCATCACAATGCCCCAAATGACTAGGACTGAACCAAGGTATCGAGCTGTGGGTAATGTTTGTACCAGATAGTTGTTTGGTACCTAACATACATGTTCAATACACTGAAATCGTTTGATGTCTCTACTTTACCTGGCAGATAAGAAAACCTAAATAAAAGATAGACCCCAGCCAACTAAACTGAGTTCCAGTCAGATTTGCATCTGTCATGATGCCCAAGACAGCTGCCACACTGAGGGCTGATTTGTCACAAAACTATAGAATTCTCCCATCAATATTGAAAGTTTTGTTGTTTGTTTTGCATTTTTTTGTTTTTTACTTGAATGAAAATAATCAAAAAAACAATGGGTAAAAGTCTATAATTGAGCTTTCTCAGAAAAGCCTTTTCCTCGGGTGAATAAACAAAAGGTTGCTCTTCCTTTTCAATAGTATATTCTTCTGAAATCTTTATGTCTTCCTTCTCCATGATAATAGTCAAGTAAAAAAAACAAAGAAAAGAAAAAAGAGTGATTCTCAGTAGAAGTTTTATAGGAAAAAAAAAACCCCATAAAATGAGGATTCTGTTTTGAGGATATTTGCGATACAATCAAATTTTGAATTTGTTTCCATCTTGAATTTATTCTTTATAGATTTGTCAGGCTAATTCCCTTACTTTCCCCCCTTTCTCTTTCTTTCTCTCGTTTCTTTAAATCATGTCTCTTGAAGAATCAAATTGTTAAAGAAAGAAACTTGTAAACATCAAGCTATTTTAGAGAGATATTATTATAAAAAAAAACTTAGTACTTGCACATAACACAATTCAAATAATCCAATCATAACATTTACATTTAAAAAATGTTCATGCGAAACTCATTTACAGGCACAGTAATTTAAGTTCCGTTACACTTGCAAAAAAAAAAAGGTTGTTTGGTTTGTATCATGAATTCAGTGATATTTTTTTTTTTTTTATTTAGTGCTTTCTTTTGCTTTTCACAAGCTTTTCTTCTTATTTTCTTGCATTTTTTTTCCTTATTATGTATTTTGTGCACCATACACTCTTTGTACTATGTGTACAGATGTGTGTGTGTGTATGTGTGTGTGTAATGCTTTCTTTTTTTGTAAAGAATATAGCAGTGGAGATGTAACCATTTATCCGCTATAGACTTCCATAGAGTGGCAAACAATGGTTTATTTATTTAGCCATCTCTTTAGTGTTTATAGTTGAAAAGCATATAAAACTCATTTAAAAAAAAAAGAATAAACTAAAGCAAGTATTTATATGGGAAATTATCGACAATGGGTGAAAGAAATGAAATAGGGTGTGACAGTCTGAATGTTCTTGATTTTTATGTGTGTGTGTGTGTGTCAAATAAGCCATCAAAGTCAAACCTTTTTTTTTTTTGGTAGTAACAATATCAATATCATTGTTTAGTGACATGATGAGTAAACACATTGTTTTTTTGAATTATGCTACACTCAATGAAAATAAATAAGGACGATTTGCAGGTATTTTCTATTGAAAAAAGATCTACTGTTTCCTAATATTCTATTTTACTTGTATCCATTAGACACCCTAAAGCAAAATCAATGAAAAGCCCTCGTCACTTATTTACTCGCGTTTTCATCTCTTTCTGGCGCATAACAAATAATGATTTAGTCTTGGCTTATTTTAATGGTAAACAAGGAGAGAGAGATTTGATTTGACACACGTGGCTGGCTACCTGATTGTTGCACACAAATTGGGTTCCAGCTTATTATTATTATCAAAAAAAAAATTACTTTTTTCCCCCATCATTCAGATCTTGAAATAAATAAATAAATAAAATAAAAAAATAAGCTGTTTTTAAGCTTACTTTAAAGAACAGAAAGTAAAGCAAAAAAAACAAGAAGCAGTTGAATAAAAAATGCGCTTATTTTTGTGATGGCTTTTTTTTTTCTCATCAGTCAGTTACACAATAATGAAAAAAAAAAAAAAGTTGATGCCCAAAACGTTTTATAGTCTTTAAGCTTTTTTTTTTTTTTTGTTCTCCCCCCTCTTTTTTTTTTTATTTTTATTTTCTCCTCTCTTTTTCATCTAATTTTTTTTTTGTGTGTGTGTGTGTGTGTGTGTGTTTTCTCTTTCTGCTATAGATAAACAATAAAGAAAAAGAAATGGAGCACGAATACACCTCAACCACTCCTTTAGAACATATCAAATCACCTACACTTGAAGCACTCTGTCATGACTTGGATATGTTCATTAACGAACTCAACGTAAACCGATCGCAGGAGTCCATCTCGACCATAAACAAAAAGTACGGTAAAGATATTGCTCCACTTGAGCTCAATCGACCTCTGGTAATTCAATAGTTTTCTGTCTTGAGTTTTTCTTGTTCTCATCTACTCTTTCTCTTAGCATCAAGATCCACTTGTTGACCGAGATTCCTTTTCTGAAGGACAGGTAGAAGAGGCTTTGAGTTATACGCCTGCTGTAGATAATGATGCAAGTTTCAGTGATTACGCATCACCTCCTATCATGTCACCTACAAACACATTGCCTATTGTCAACAGAAACCTATCACCCAGTTCATCCACAACATCCACAAAGACCAATCAAACACCTCCCATGTCACCCTCTTACCTAAGAGTCTCCTCAAATCCAACAGAAGACTATCTATTGACGACTAGATCAAGCTCGTTGAACCGCGCCATGTCTACCTCTTCTGGAAAATCAGTTGTACAACGTTCCCCTCTTTCACCCAATCATAAGCTGCAATTCTTCAGCCATCCTACTTCGCCACTCGCATCTGAAATTAGATCCGCTCACCAACATCACCATCATGTCGAAATTGAAATCCCTAATCATGCTTTATTATCATATATGGCAAGAGAGCTTATTCGAGAAGTCGCTTTCTTAAATGAACGCAGAAGAATATATTGTTCAGTTGAATACCCACTCAGTTTCACAGGTGAAGAAGTCATGGTAAAAACTCTACTTTTTTTTTTCTTTATTTAATAAAACAATCGCTCTAAACTTGTTGGCAATAGGAAATCATTCGCGGCTTTTCTCCTCCTGGTGTAGGTGATAGACTTTACCTGGATATTGCACAGACATTGATGTATTGTAAGCCTTCCTTGATCGTGCCAATCGATTCATCCGAAAAGTCGATTCGTAAAAATAAGGTGTATGATTCACCCACAGAGATGTATACGTTGGTTGAGAGTTCATTAGAGGAACAAATTCATGGTGTCTATACCCCTTTAACTCGTTGTTATTCCATGAGTTGTTTACCTGGTCAGCCTGGCTGTTATTCTGCTTCTTGTCCAAACAAAGTCTATAGTCTGAATGGTACCATCTTTAAGAAACCAGCAAAATCCATTCTATCTTCTTCTTCTCATGATACTGTAAGTTTCTAAAACACACATTTTATCTAGAGAGACTACTTATGATTTCCTCTAGACTCTTTCACGTGCCTGGTCGGCCACTGTTTCAAAAGAAATTCTAAAGTCAATGCCAGATTATGAAATTAAACGACAAGAAGCGATTCATGAAATCATCTATACTGAAGAAGATTATGTTCGAGATTTAAAGATTCTAGATGTGGTAAGAAACAACAGCATGTCATTTTTGCTTTATTCTCTAAATAGGGATGATTAGGACTTTGCCCAGGAATTGTTGGCATCTCAGTGTATTGAAGAAGGACGCAAGCAAGACTTTCATGATAAAGTGCTAAACAACTACAAGGAGATTTTAGCGATTCATGATGCACTCTACAAAGAACTAAGAGACTATCAGGCTGCATGTCAAGCCAATGATGAGGCTGGTATTGTTGACAAGATTGGCAACATCTTTTTGCGTCATATTCCCTTTTTCATGGACGCTTATATGCGATATGGCCCACATGTCGTTTTGGCTGAATATGAAGCCAAGTTGGAAGCTGAACGAAACATGGTATTTAAGCATTTTATCAAGGCACGCGAACAGTTGGCTCAGTGTCGTCGTCTTCCCTTTCGTCATTTTATCATCTTGCCTGTCACCCGTCTCCAACGTTACTCACTCTTGTTGGGTGCTGCCTACAAAAAGACACCTGATGATCATCCGGACAAGGAGTACCTGGCAGAATGTATCGACATGATCAAACATGTAGCTGAAAAAGTAGATGAAGGCACATCCATCACTAAAAACACATTACGCATCTATGAAATCAATAGCCGTATTCGCTACAAGCCTGAAGAATATCATGAGCTAGGCTTATTACATCCAGGCAGACGTTTGCTAAAGGAAGGCATCTTGACGCGTCGTTCTCATATGGTGGTGGAAACAGTCGAGTTACATGTCTTTTTGTTTGATCATCTCTTGTTGTTTACAAAAGTCAAGAAGGCAGCGAATAAGGAAAATGATGTGGAATACGTGATCTCCAAGAAACCTATTCCGATGGAACTCTTGCATCTTCAGGAAGCAACGGAAGGATTTTCTATTGGTATGCGTAACATGAGTAGTACCTACAATGGAGCCCAACCAAACAATCCTCTTCTTTCACCTGGTAATGTGGGTGCTAGTGGATCGCCCTTTGGCAGTAGTTATCCCATCTTGATCTCCCATTTAGGTCGCACTGGAGCAGACTATATGCTGTATGCTGAAAGTGCTGCTGTCCGTTTGGACTGGAAAGAGAAGATTGTACAGGCCAAAGCAAAAAAGGAAATGGACCAAATAGACAAGAGAGTGTTTGAGATTAGATCGTTAAGTGATACCACCTTTGCAGGTACCAACAGTAACATGCAGGCACATAATCATGGCAAGGTCATTTGTACAGTAGCCTTCAGTAAGTTCTTTTTTTTTTTATATGTTTTCAATCTCTCATCTTTTACTGTTCTATTGTCTCATTTAACAACAATTTCATCTAGTGGGTGCTACGGGTATTCGAATGATTGCTGTAGGTACATCCCAAGGCATTTGGATGGGTATCGAAGGTGACACAAACACCATCCGTCATGTCTTGTCTATCTCCGATGTACAACAGATTGCTGTCTTGGAGGATCATCACATCTTTTTGGTGTTATCGGACAAGACGCTCTATGCTTATGCTCTAGATGCACTTGTTCCTAAAGACTCTCGCAAAAACCAGCCTGATAAACCATCTCAAAAGATTGCACAACACATCACCTTTTTCCATTCAGGTGTCTGCAATGGACGTACGATTGTGGTAGCCATGAAAAAGAGAGGTGTCGACAGTCATTTCAAAGTACTGGAGCCTGTCTGTGGTGACTTGCGTGATCCCAAGAACAGCAAGTTCTTTACTAAATCTGGTTTATTCGGCAAGATGCATTCATGGTTCAAATCAACCATTGAATTCTATATTGGCACAGAGTCTTATGCGATGCATTTCCTCAAGGCTCGTGTCGTCGTTGTCTGTGCGCGTGGTTTTGAGATCATCAACCTGGAAGCTCTCAACATGAACCGTAACTTACCTGATCCAACACATCCTGATTTCGCATTTGTAAGACAACGTGGTGAAGATCTAAAGCCCTTGGGTATGTTCCGTTGTCGAGAGCATTACTTGTTATGTTATGATCAATTTGCCTTTATGGTGAATGTCCATGGTGGTTTTGTGAGAGATGCACCCTTGATTGAGTGGGAAGGTGTGCCTCAATCCGTCGCCTTTTATTATCCCTATGTCATTGGATTTGATTCCCGATTTATTGAGATCAGACATGTAGAGACAGTAAGTCAATCTATAGAAAGACCCAAACCATTGTTTCTGATCATAATTCATTTATAGGGAGAATTGGTTCAAGTATTGGCAGGATCTCATATGCGATGTCTACAGTTTATCAATCATAATATTGCACCTGTCATTCATGGATGCATGGCACATCCATTTAAGCCTGACTTTCAGTATATATTTCAACTTGTGGGGACCTTTGAACCTCCTCTTTAAGTTAAACACACATACACACATATACATACACACACATATCTCTAGTCTATATGAATTACCTCCTATTTCACGCTTCATTCTATTAATACCTCTATTTCTGTTTTGTTTTTTATTGTAGAAAGAGGAAAGAGGCATTGTGTCCCTCTTTCTTTGCTAAAAAAGCATCCATAAACTGCTTTTTTTTATTTTATTTTATTTTATTTTTATGCAGTACAAATTCTTGATCCGCTTAACTTTATATATATATAAAAAAGGAGGGGGGAGCTAATTTAGCCTACTGATTGGTACGGTGTTTTATCCTTAATTAGGTTGCACAAACACTATGAACCACCCATCTCATATTTACTAGTGTATCAAATTCATGCTTAATTTTTTTTCTTTCTCTTTCTCTCTTTATTTTTTATTTTTCAAATTTCTCTATTATATCCTATACTCAATATGGTGTCAGGGAAAAGAGCATTTACAAACGATGAAGATGATAGATTGCCTGAACTATTTGAAGAAATTGATGAGAAACAGAGTGGGAAAAAACGAAAAAGAAAAGAACTGGCAGACGAAGGTTTGTCTCGTTTTATTGAAGAACAACACAGACATTAACGCTTTTTTTTTGTTAGACTTGGCTGGAAGTGAGCTTGAGACATTAGATGATAAAAAGAAGCTGAAAAAAGAAAAGAAATCAAAGCAAAAGCCAACACCAAAAAAGAAAGGTAAAGCAGTAGTTTATGCAACCTTCTCTCTACTTTCTTTTTTGTTATCTTGTTGCACTGATTAAACAAAAAAAAAACAAAAAGCACCACTGGACTTGGATAAACAATGTGGTGTTCTGATACCACCCAACAATCATCCTTGTACGCGATCCTTGACCTGTAAGATCCATTCTATGGGCGCCAAACGGTCTGTGGAAGGTCGATCACAGCCATTCAATGATTTGTTAGCAGTCTATCAAAAGAAAGGTATAAACAGAATGGAGGGGGGGGGTCACAATTGTTGTCATTTTAATAGTGTTGTGTACCTGATTTTTTTTTATTTTATTTATTAAAAAATGACAAAAATAGATAAAAAAAGTACTTTATTACATAACAAAACCGAAACATTGCCAACACAAGGAGATTTGATAAAAGAAGAAGAAGAAGAGGAAGAAGAGGAAGAAGTGGAAATTGACTCTGATGAAGAGACAGAGAATGTACGGCTGGCTATTGAACAAAGTAGACCTTTACCGTTATGCAGAAAACAAGTGTTTTATGTTCGACGTAAAAGGGCGTATTATAGACTAAGAGATCTCTTGCTGGACACAATCACACCCAAGCATGATCCAAACAGCAACCATCTCCCACAAGAATCATCATTCCATTCCATCCCATTCTAAAGAAAGAAAGCCAGAAAGCATGATACCAACACTATAAAAATAATCATAACAATAGAACTAATCATCATAAAAGGGCATCAGCCGATGAAATAAGGTGTGTGTACAAGAAAGAAAAGAAAGACTAGAGAAATCTTGCACACGTGGCCATTGCGCTCAGTATAACAATAAAAGAAGCTTTTTTTATGTGTAATGAGTTGAAAGAGAGAGGGGAAACTTTTGTTGTCAAAATAATCAGAAAGATGATGGATATCTTTGCTGAAATCATAATGCCTATCGTTTTCTTTTTTTTTTCTTTTCTTTTTTTTTTTTTTTATTTCTTGTTGCTTAGCAATCATTTACTGTCTTGAGAAAAGCTCGAAATAGGAAATCCTTTCAAGCATAGAGTTGTTTGTCATACCATGATAAATGTTGTAACACTGAATCGAGATTGAGCCGCACCCCGGATAAGGATTTCCATAAAGAGTAATTCAAAGGTATAATAATAGGCATTCCATCGTATATTTGCAAGTAATATCTATTCTTTTTTTCTTTCTTTTTTTTTTTCCAAAACTTATTTATGTCATTCACGTAAGCTATAGTAAACATACACACAGCTATCTTTCTTATTGACTTGTCTTTTTTTTTCTTGTTATTTAATAGCTCTTCAAATTCAAGGTAATCTATTGAAACAATAGATTTAAATATATATTCTAAATTAAACATACAAAATAGAGATATCAATAGCAACAGTATGCTCAAATTACCTCCTATCTCTGCCATGGATAGTTATTTGACTTCAAAGAATTGGACATCAGAATCTATAGCAGTCGATTTACCACATAACGATCAATGGAAGTCGCCACCTTATACCAACAGGAATGAACTCCATCGCGATAGTTCATATAAACCTTTATTTTCAACTGCCAATTTATCTCCTATTCCCATACATCAGCAACAGAAACCTCTTGAGCAATCGTTCAGAAACCCATATCTTCAAAGACGCAACTCAGAAGCAAGTGCCTCTTCTTACCATTCCATCTCTATTCCTGCAAGATATCGCATGGAACAAGACATTGAGGAGATAGTTCGACAATGTGATACACTATGTGATAGCATGACACGTAACCAACAACAATTTATCAGTGCCCATCTACACGAAAATCAATCAGACATTGACTCTACAAGACCATGGTTAGACGATATGATTGGAAGAGCAAATGAAGTTCTCAATGCGTTATTAAGATTGAGGAAACATCAGATTGCAACCGAACAACAACAACAACAACAACAATTAGTAAGAATGATGATGTGTAGGGCTAAATTTCGGGTTAAACTGATCCCCCCTTTTTTCTTTTTCTTGTAAATAGGAACAACCATACGAACATCAACACACTCAAACACACACATACCCTCATTATCAGCATACACAATATACCTCAGGCTCAACAAATCAAGAGAGACTACCAAGTGCGTTTATGAATCGCTATAGTAAGCAACGTAAACGAGGTGTAAGTTGTCTTGTTGTTATCTAGATTTTTGTTTGACTTACAGTTTCTCCATAGCGACGTCCTGCCTTTCAAGGTCGTTGTCACTCATGTAATATATCAGAGACACCAGAATGGAGAAGAGGACCTGATGGTGCTCGTACTCTCTGTAATGCTTGTGGTCTACGTAAGTCAGAGCATGTTTACATCATGAATACCACACTTACACATTCCATAGACTATGCCAAATTAGCACGCAAGCAACAAGAAACTCACAATACGAATGCAGTACTGCCGAACAATAAGCGAACCAAACTGACACCTCCAGCAGATGATGAAGGATTAAACCTGCCCTAATCATATGTGAAACTATACCCGTGCTCCTAAATTTGTTTGTGATGCGATGTATCAGGCAGTTTCTTCCTGATTCGTCACTTGACAAAAAAGATAAAAGAAAGTTCATCTCAGATCGAATAATAAAATACATGTACAAATGCAACCAATAGCATAAGCTCTTTAGCACCTTCAACTTTCCCACCGTCATTCTTTTGGCAATATGAAAAAAAAAAAATTGATGTAATCTGCGCTTATCTATGATCAATGTAGCCAATACAAAAGATTGATAAGTTTAAATTGATTGGTTTATCATGACAAGTACAATGTAGCAATTTTTTTTTTTTTTTGGTTTGATAAGGACATATTCCTTTTCTAGCTTTTTTGGACTTTTATAGTGGAGGGGAGAGGTTATTCAATTCTTGAAGGTAAATGAAGCATGGATACACGTCTTTAAGGGTCATTCCGCGCCCATTCTTTTTCTTCTTCTTTTTTTTCTTCTAGAGTGGCATCATTTGAATTTCTTTAAGAGTATGCGTACATTGTCCTTTTTGCCCTGTTGTATGAGACCTAATTTATCTCAATACAGAATGATGGTTGATGGTCTCCTACTTTATGCCTCTGAATCATTTGAAATCCAATATTTCAACCATCCAACCTAAGCAAGTCAAAAGTGACAACAGATGATTGGTTGCTTACCATGTTCCCCCCCCCCCCGAGATGTAATTCTTTGTTGAGACAATGCTACAATAAAGCGAGTTCATCTGTTTTTTCGGTGGCTTTTCCTGTTGGCCACCAGTGGTTACAAAATTGATTGAGCAAACCTATTTTGATTGTTGTCATTTTTTTTTTTTTTGTGTTATTCAATCTGTCTGACATACAGAAAAGCCCTTTTTTTTTTTCTTTTGGCATTTGCTTTTCAGTGTTTCCACTTTCAGAATTTGAGTTTGCGCACCGATTATTGTGTTTTTCGGAAAAAAGTTCATGCTTGTTGAATGTGTAGATCTGATAGACAAATAGGATTGCATTTTATGCAACAAGAGGGGTGGATATTGTCTTGTTTTTTTTGTGATTAAAGAAGAGAGAACAATTTAATGAGTCGAAAAGAGATACTCGATATTTAATATCAGTACGACAAATATAAGCTTTTCTTTTTTTTTTCTAATGGTGCAAGCAAAAGGAATAAGTGATATTTACCATGGTTACCTAGGACAACAGTGACATGATC
Organism: Blakeslea trispora; assembly: GCA_025331445.1. Classification (NCBI taxonomy): domain Eukaryota; kingdom Fungi; phylum Mucoromycota; class Mucoromycetes; order Mucorales; family Choanephoraceae; genus Blakeslea; species Blakeslea trispora. The sequence continues at coordinate 49,762 of JAIWNE010000151.1, read as the reverse complement.
AAGGAATCATTTTGAATTGATGTCAAGTCAACAAATTACTTTTCTGCTTGTCATTAGCCTTAACCAACAAAAGTGCTGGCCTACAAAGAAGCCTACAAAAAAAAAGAGGGAGAGATGCAGCACAACATATGTGCTATAGAAAATGGCTGCAAACTCTCTTTGTGATTTTAAGAAGTTGTATCTGCAGTAATATACAAATAGTGTTTTATTAAACAATGAAAGAAGGTAATGTATTAAACAATAATAAAGAGCTTGATTTAATAGGGTGGGCGATGATCGTTTTGGTGTTTAGAATGGTAGCGGCCATGATGATGTTGATACTGTTGAGAGTGGGGATGGTGCTGCCGCTGAGAAGGTGAACTGCGATTATGCATGCTGTGATGTTTTATGGGATAAGTTTGCGCAGGCTGAGGATAATTATATGGATTTTGTTGCTGTTGCTGTTGTTGAGGTAGTTGTTGAGGTAGTTGTTGAGGTAGTTGTTGAGGTAGTTGTTGAGGTAGTTGTTGAGGTAGTTGTTGAGGTAGTTGTTGAGGTAGTTGTTGAGGTAGTTGTTGAGGTAGTTGTTGAGGTAGTTGTTGAGGTAGTTGTTGAGGTAGTTGTTGAGGTAGTTGTTGAGGTAGTTGTTGAGGTAGTTGTGATGTTAACAGAGGTTGTTGCTGCTTTTGCTGTTGTAGTGCCGAGATTTGTGATATAGCATACTGAAGCTGAGGAGGAATATTGATAGATGATAGAGATGGAGGAATCTCTAATGACGCTGGTGAGCTTTCTGTAGGCAAAGGATTGTTGTTCATCTTTGGCTGAGGCAAACTGCCTGTGCCTGAAGAAGCAGAAGCTTGTTTATTGAGTATCAAGACTCCCAAAAATAAATCGCAATCTCTTTTTGTCTCTTCCAGACGGACGACATAAAGACAATCAGGAATGTGCTTTGTTTTGTACAATGGTATCAGATAAAAGTCTTTGATCTTTGTCTTGTTGTGTCCTACAACTGCATATCTTTGTCTTGAGTCCAGATACTTTAAAAGTGTTTGACTTTGTTGGTTAGTATCAGCGCCTTGAGCTTCAACTTCAATCAAAATGATTTCACGGCTTGTTGAATATTGTGTTTGAGTAATGTAATTCGTGACACGATCAGTAGGAATTCTGCCTTCAATCCACATGGTGGGTGATAACACTTCGTTCCATTCTTCTTCAGCCAGTAGACGGCCACCAATCTGACGTGCTGATGCTTCAAATTCAGCAACCTGAGGCATGTTGACTCGGCCATTCCAAATGGTAGGCAAGGATTGATTTTGCTCATCTACCTCCATGGGCTCAGTCTTGGCATCTTCCTGTTCCTTCTCTTCTTGTTCGGCTAGTTCGTTGATATCCACCTCGTCTACTTCAAAGGGAACATCCTCCTCTTCACCTAACAGTTGCTCTACATCCAATGCCACCTTTCTCTTCTTTGCTTCTTGGTTCGTCGCTTCGGTGGAAGCAATACTGCCTCTCTTGCCGCTCGTTTCTTCATGGTTAGGAATACCGATACGAGCCAAGATGTCATCCAATGGATCCATTTTACCATTGCTAGAGCTTGTTGTAGGGCTAAAGCTATTGATCACCTTTTTCTCTTCTGTGATAGGGGATTGCGACTTGGTATCAATCCTATCTAACTCACGTTGCACTTGCTCCGAGTACATGCTATGCTCTTCATTTCGATCATTTGAAACCATAATGATATCCCCCTTGTGTGTCTTTTTTATAATGGGTACATTTTCTATTTTCATGACGGAATTCTTGAGACCTTTTTCACGCAAGAGTTCAGACATTGATTTCAATTCAGGGTTAGCCATATCCTCTGAAGACATCTTGACCAATTCAGATGGTTCCAAATCACCAGTAATGACACGCAGTTGAAAGACTTTGTTTGCTTTATCTTTCAGATTGTATAATAGGGAGCGAAACTTGCTTTTGTAGCGCTCCCCGCAGGTACGGTGACGCTGTCCTTTTGTCATATCACCCAGTTCCTGAAGCATGGTGTTTTCAATCGATTTTGCCAGGTTGCTTGCTCTTTCCTCGGGCGATAACTTTGCTGTTTCGACATCGTACACATCGGGAGTTTCTTCTAAAGCCGTCTCAATGATCGTTTTGAGAATACGTGTAAGGTTTTTTATAACGTTGCGGCGAACAGGGTTCTCTTGCTCTGTCATTTGGCTAGGGTCTGCAAATGGCTCGGGCGATTTTGAATCTTCTTTGTCCTCCTCTTCTGTCTTATCATCAGTTTTGTTTTCCTCATCTATGTATTCGTCCTGTTCTTCATTGCTGGCTACAGTAACCTTTTCTTCAGCATTGTCTTTATTGTCTTCACTTTGCTGTTTTTCTTCCTGCTCCAATTCTTCATTGGCTTCAGAGTTGCTTTTGGTGCTGCTTCTTCGTTGGGCTGAGGAAGACGATTTCTTACTTGATACAGACATCGCTGCTGTACGCATACTTGCTCGACGTGATGTGCGAGGCTTCTCTTGCTTTTCTTGTTTCTCTTGCTTTTCTAGCTTTTCTTGCTTTTCTTGCTTTTCTTGCTTTTCTTCTTTCTCTTGCTTTTCTTGCTTTTCTTCTTTCTCTTGCTTTTCTTGCTTCTCTTGCTTCTCTTGCTTCTCTTGCTTCTCTTGCTTCTCTGTTTCCTCAACACCACGCTCAGATTCGTTTTGCTTACGCGCACAGACATCACTGCAGAATGAGTCTGCACGTGTTCGATTGTTACATCCTGCATAAAGGCATTTTGATTGAGTCTTTTTTCTTGTTTGACGGCTATTTATCTAAACAAATCAAATAGTTAGGTAAGTGTTTGGATTGCCTCTCTATTTCTTTGTTTACTCACCTTGCCTGTATCGGCAGGAGGTAATTCTTCCTGGTTTTGGGTACTTTGGATTGCTAAAGAAAGTATGATTAATTGAATGCTTATTCTCTTTTTTTTTAAAAAGAAAGGGCGATTGTATATGTTTTTTATGCACACAATACACACACATATGTATACACGCAGACAAGTCGAAAATCAAAGCGTAGAGACCAATTTAAAGCTGGTGAAACATATATTGTATATTGATGCACACATATAGTAGTTGTTTTCAGGAAGCAGAATTGTCTCCTTTTTTTTTTCTCTGCTTCCAGTTTTCGTGATGTTGCTTCAGGATCGTCTGCTCATCAAGTTGAAGGTAGCCTCTGTTTACAAAGTTTCTTTACAAAGCCACTTATATCCTTGTTCTGGCGCACAAGAGAGAGAGAGAGAGAGAGAGATAAAGCAAGAGATGCGGAAGAAAAATGATAGAGGATATAGTGCTTTAAGGACAAGAATGAGTCGATACATGCATAAATGCAAGTATTGGACAAAATATCACTGGCTTATTTTTAATGTATATGAAGGTTTATTAGATCTGTTGTCCTTTTTCTTTTCCTCTCGGATTAGAGCTGTTCTCCATCTTACGCCATTATTACAAAAGACTGCAAGACATATACAAAAGCGTGTATACATATGGTTGTGTGTATATGTGCGTGTGCATGCGTATTCCATTATACTTCTCATATGGTATAACCACATAACATTCAAAAAGAAGAACAAAAGCTTACCTTGAATACAACTTTGACATGACCAATCAATGTCTTCTTCAGAGTCTGGATCGAAATTTACGCAGGTGCAATGAAACCTAAAGATGGTACAATAAGGAATGTTGCCTTTCTTTGTCTCATTTTTTCCATACCATTGTTCGCATTTGTCACATTGAACCATCGGCTTGCCATCATAAGGTTGTTGACAAACACAATATAGCTTCTTTGCACGCGTTTTCTTTTTTTTAGGGCTAGCAGGAGGCTTGTCAGTTGTTGGTTTTGAGGCGCCAGCAGCTGTTGAGCGTGTTACACGCTTTTCTTCTGTCTCCGGCACAGACCCACTAGTTGTTGGTTGCTTCATTAATGTATCAGGCGCAACAAAAGCATGATGGTCATTTGGACTTATAACAATATCGCCTTTTGCAATAGTCTGTGTTAAATTTATCCCCTGCAAATCAAATCCGTTTTGTAACAAACCCCATTCTGTGGCATTTTCTCTGTAAAGAGTGTTATCGCTTGCAGCCAACAATGAATGATTTAAGGGCGTAGCAGTATGCCATTCTTCGGCATCGTGTTGCGGCTGCGATATCTGTTCGGAAGACAGCAAATTAGTGGCCGTTTGGTCCTGCAAATCTAAATAATCGTCAATGTTGTGAATATCCATTTGATAAAATACATGTGAAGAAGAAGAAAAAGAAAAACAGTAAAATGAATAATTATCAGCAGTAAGTAAAAAAAAAAAAAGAAAAAAAAAAGAGAAATCGCAGTCCTCAATCTTTTAAATTCTTTGGTCAGTTTGTATACTTGACTCAGAAGTGACCAAGAGAAAAGTAACTGAGAAAGGAAGTGGTAGAGGAAGGAAGGGTATATACACTGATGAATACTATATCAATAAATGATAAACCTGAGATATGTCCGAGGTTGATACAGTCAAACCTATTGAAATAGGCGTTTTCAAAAAAAAAAACAAATGGCAGAAACTCAAAAAAAAAAAAAAACGTTGATAATTTTTGGACATATCTCTAAGAGGTTAAGCAATTCTGCAACATGTTATCGCCATTGAACGGAACCTCCTGAAGACCTTAAGAGCTGTAAAACTCATTAAGTTTAGTCCAGGACATGCTACGTGGACCGGTTAAGGCGCAGGCAGAAGGCTCAGTCACTCTGCTGAGAAAGAAGAAAGCTAAAGAGAGGCAAATAGTATGATGTGAAAAGAAAAAAACAGAGGTATCCATATGAATACTGGTTTTTTCTTTCGGCTAACACTGCATCCACTTTGATGTCCACTCCCTTCAAGTAACCTACTTCCCTTTTTGTTGTCATGTTTATCCTTGATAGTAATCACCCTCAAATTTACCGTCCACTCCACTCTGTCCACTCTCTGCTCAGAGTATTTGCAATTTAGCAGAGTAAATTATATCGACTTTTGAAATTGTAAGCTCGCTGAAGTTGCCATTGATAAAATTTTATTGATCTGCTTCTAAAGCTGTGCTCTATCAGTTATTTAACTTTTCTCAGGGCATTTACCAAAAGTACATATGTTTTGACTACGATAATAAATAAGAAAAAAAAAGTCATTTTCCTTTTGTTTGCTACCAATATGAGTCGTGAATATCGAACTGACTTGGTATCGTTCATTTCAGTCATAAGCGAGAATTACAGCAACAAAGAAATCTATACAATGATGTTTGATGCTCGTCAATTTGGAAAGTAACATAATACAATCATGAGTATCAGATCCTCGAAATCTGCTTTAACTAATCATATCTGTAAGCATTAGGCAAGAAGCGTGTTCGATCAGACAGAGATGATACATTCAAGAGCCAAAAGACACTCTCTCATGCTTTCATCAATTTCAGGCTCTGCATTGAATGCTGAAAGCGTTTCTCGTATTATGAAAATTGAAGACATTTGGGATGTTAATTTAAGAGATCTTTAAAATCTAAAATACCGCTTCATTAGCATGGAAAGAAGCAAAATAATGTACAAATATGTCAATGGATTACAATACACATGAATTTGTAATCAAACAAAACTGTCATCTGTCTGCCATCATCCTCTCAAGATTGAAGGAAAGCTAAAAGAACATACAACTTGACGAGCAAATGGAAACAATTTCCTAAGAGGCTAAGCAGTAGTACATCTTCAACAGGCATAATCATCAAATGAAGCTTATCATTATATGCCAAACAAATACTCGGAGTGGATGGAAAATTTACTATCAAGGATAAACATGACAGTACAAAAATGGAAGTGAGGCGTTTGAATGGAGTAGACGTGATGTTAGCCATATCTGTCGGTTATAAGCTACATGCACTCAATACAACATAAATTACATCTACATTTGACGCTGAATAAACTCGTTTTATAAGTGACTCAACTAGGAAAAACCCCATTGGATTATTGCCTCAAGCCAAAAGAACAAACATAAGTTTCTTATCTCATTTTTCCCATCAAAAGAAAGAGAACGTAAGAAGCAAAGATTAATCCCTAGACATTACCAAATCCTCATCACTCTTCAATTAACAAGCAAAGTAAAAAAAAACAGATGTTTATTATGGGCTGTTGTAAACATGGCAGCCCTCTTCTTCTTCTTCCTGCAGTAAGATTTGAAGCCTAACTGACGATAATAGCTGACGACAGTCTTTCTACAGAATGTAACTTTTAATTTCTCCAGCTCGTGTTTGATGCCATCAATGCTAAAGAAAGGACTGTTTGTTGCAATTCGATCGAGCGTGTTTCATTGTTCTTTCATTAACTCTTGGGGTCGAGCCAGGATGAAACGCTGGACAGAAGTGTGCCTTTTTCCTGGATACGTTTCATGATGTTGTTTACAGTCGCGTAAGAGATCACCATTATGCGTGAAATCTCTCTCAAGGAATGCTAGCGCGATTCAACCAATACACTCCTCAATAAGCTTTCTCTTCACTCTTGTTGTGTTTGTCACGGCTGCTTTTGTTTTCAATAGTAGACATATTTGAATTGAATTGTTTTTTGTAAAAGAATGAAATATTGATTGTGGTCATCATCATGCCAGATATGCTTTATTTAAGGCCGGATCGAATTTCTGTTTCCAGTAACTGTAGTCACGCTTCAGATCTTTTAAACGGCGATGACAATGCACACAATTTCTGTCCTTATTCACATTTTCGTTTCATACAACTTGGACTAAAGATGCACGACGCCTTCCAAGTCACCACTGTGGTAGACAAACTCAGTCGCATAGAGTCCATATTTGCTCATGGTAGATTACGCACAAGCAATACTTACGTTAGGAAGTGCATAGTTTAAGGATTATTTGCGATGTAGGCGATAGACTTCTGATTGGCACTGGTGTTGGCCAACTACTTGTATATGATATCAAGGAACCTTTAGGTAAACAGAGCTCTCGAAACATGGCTACTTACTACCGAATACAACGCTGTTGTATTGAATTTCTTTAAAATTACTCATATTAGTTGCAGACGACAATGAAGTACCTGAAGTGACTTTATCACAAACAATCAAGACATTTTCGAAGCGGCCTATTGAGCAACTCGACATTATTAAAGAGATTGATGTATTAGTGTCTTTGTCAGGTATAGATCAACAAAAGAGTCTTTTTGAAACGTAAAACTAACTTTTGCATTAGATGGTTTGGTTAGCCTTCATGACTTACGTACCTTTGAACTGAGAATGGCATTGGGAAAGACAAAAGGAGCCAACCTGTTTGCTATTCAAACAATGGTCGAAATGAGTCCCGAGGAACAGATTCCAGTATTGACTACTCGCTTAGCAGTAGCTGTTCGCAAGAAGTTACTTGTTTATGTTTGGAAAGACACCGAATTTTACGAGACAAAGGAGCTAAATATACCTGACCGTATCAAAGCTATGTCTTGGGTTGGTACCACAAAGATCTGTCTAGGCTTCTCAACAGAATATGCTTTGATGGATGTAGAGCAAGGCCAACTAACAGAATTGTTTGCTCCTACCGGTATAGCCGATTCAGGGCCTATGAGTACACTCAACAGTTTATACAACATGTCGATTGGTGCACGAGGAGGAAAACCAATGATTACCAAAATCCCAAACAACGAAATGCTGCTTGCCCGAGATCGTATGTAGTTTCTTGGTATTTTTTTTCTACATGTTGCTTCTTATTGATTCCCTATTCCTTTTTCTTTTGTAGATGTTAGTATTTTTCTGGGCTTAGATGGTACGCCTACTCGTAAAGTTGGCATTGAATGGTCAGGAGCACCAGAGCAAATAGGTAATACAGGAAAATGGATACACCAAAAAATAAGGAAAGGTCTTTGTACTGATACACTATATCATACTCGAACTCAGGCTATTCTTACCCTTATGTGATTGCCATTCTCCCAAAGCATGTTGAAGTGCGAAACATTCAAACATTAACACTTGTACAGCAAATTGAACTTACCAACACCAAGCTTTTAAACCAAGGAAAACTAGTATATGTCGCCAGTGGATCACAAATCTATCGCCTTACTCCATTCAGTTTTTCTTCTCAAGTATGTATTTTCTGTTGTTTTTTCGAATGCTACAGCACTCACTCGACTGCTCTCTCTCTTAATAAACTAGATTGATCAGTTAGTTGAAAAGCAAGAATACAAAGAGGCAGTCAGCTTGCTTGATCAGATAGATGCTGTCTTGGTGGAAAATAAGGAGAAGAAGTTAAATGCAATCCGGACAGCATATGCACACGATTTGTTTAGATGTGGCGAATATGATACTGCTTTGAATCTCTTTCAGGAGCTAGATACACCAGCAGAAGAAGTTGTCAGTCTTTATCCTGAAATTATCTCTGGCTACTTGGCAAAGAAGGGTGACCATCAAGACAATACAAATAGTGATGAGGCAGACCAACAAGAGGAAGGCCAAGACAGCACTAGTATGATTTTTTCATCTACTAAAAAGCGTCTCGAGCAGGGAATAGAAGAAGAGTCTCACAGACCTTCAAGTAGAGCCTCTATTAAAAGCAGAGCGACTACTATTGCTAGCCATCATAGTCACCCAAAAAAGGAAACGGTTCCTTTGACAGGATCAAACCTACACGATGCCATTACCTACTTGATTCGTTATTTGACCGACAAACGTCAAAAATTGGCTCGTAAAATGAACAACAGTAGCCATCCTGCTTCTTTAGCCTCTTCCAACAAAATCTCCTCTTTATCAGAAAAATCTACATCTGAAAGCAGTCAAAACGAAGAGGAGCTACTATTTCAAGCAACGCTAGTTGATACTTCACTACTAAAGTCATATATGATGACAAATGATGCACTTGTTGGCCCTTTACTGCGTGTTCAGAATCATTGTGATGTTAAGGAGTGTGAAAATATCTTGAAGGATAAAAAGGTAAGAGGAATTGATCCAAGCAAATCTGCATATTGACTCTTTGCGCGATAAAGAAATACAAGGAATTAGTGGATCTTTTTAACTGTAAGGGTCTTCACTCCAGAGCACTTGATCTTTTAGAAAAGTGAGTCATTGATTGTTAGCTACATATACTTGTCTGACCCAAAACCATAGACTTGGAAGAGAATCTGATGGTCCTTTGAGAGGAGTTTCACCTACTATCCGTTATCTACAAAAGCTTGGTCTCGATCATTTTGATCTTGTACTACAATATTCAAAGTGGGTACTAGAGAAAGATCCTGAGCAAGGCATGGATGTAAGTTGAGATTTTATTTTGCTTTGTTATAATGCTTAATTTTGTGTTTGTAGATTTTTATTGGTGATCTGGCAGAAGTTGAAATTCTACCTCGAGAACAAGTACTGCAGCATCTAGAGTCTATTTCTGATGACCTTGCTATTCGCTACTTGGAGTATGTTATTGATGAATTACATGATGAATCCCCAGAGTTTCATAATCGACTTGTAATTGCTTACTTGGACACCATTACCAAAAACAAAGCAATAGGTAATCATCAAGGCAGAATCATAAAAACGAATTTACTTAATTCAGTCTCTAATTTCTAGCAAACGATGCCGAAAAGAAGAGTAGCATTCGTGCTAAATTGATAGCCTTCTTAACCGATTCGTCTTACTACAAGGCTGAGCGTATCTTATCCAGATTACCTATGGATGGTAAGCTTTCTTCACAGTTTGAGGCTGGTTTTTTAATATTTCTGAGGCTTCGTTTTTTTTTCTCTTAGACTTGTTTGAAGAGAGAGCTATTCTTTTAAGTCGTATAGGACAGCATGACCAAGCTTTGGATATTTATGTTTATAAGCTAAAGAATTATGCTTTAGCTGAAGAGTAAGCGGCACACATAAATATTGACATAGCACTGTTTTCAAATGGACTGCTTACCAATCTTGTCTGTAGATACTGTACTAAGGTCTATCAAGAGGATTCTTTTAAAGGCGAAAAGATGTATCTGACGCTGCTCAAAGTTTATCTGCAGCCTAGTAACAATCAGAAACCATTGACTGAACCAGCTCTCGATCTATTGGCTCACCATGGATCACACATCGATGCAAGTCAAGTTCTGGCTATACTTCCAACTTCAACCAAATTATACGGTCTATTCCCATTCTTTGAGAAATACATCCGAGAATCAAACAAAAACCGAAACATGAACATGGTCGTGAAGAATCTTCTTAAAGCCGAAGAAATTCAAGTAGAAGACCAGTTAATGTTCTATAGGTCCAGAGCTGTGAAGATTACTGAAGATAGAATGTGTCCACAATGCAACAAGAGAATAGGCAATAGGTGAGTACAGAAAAAAAAAGTTAAATGAGCTTGAATACTCATTATGCCTCTATTAGTGTGTTTGCTGTATTCCCAAATGGTGTTGTAGTACATTATTCTTGCAAAGAGAAAATTGAGCAAACACAATGGAAGCTTTCCTAATGTACCATGTAAACAATTCCAATAAACAATACCCTCTTTTCTTGTCTTAATTAGAATATTTTATTCTTGACATTATTTATTATTGTTACTCAACTAGCGCTTGTAAAGCACAAACAAGCTCTTGGCTTGAATTAACTTTCCAATCAGCCAATGTGCTTCTTTCCTCTGGTCCAACTATAACCTTAAACTGGGTTACCTCCAGCAGGGATGCACTGTCTTTTTGAATCATATGGAACATATCTTTGGCCACCCGACCATCACCAACACAGACAATAAAACCTATGCCAGGATGTCGAATAGTCGCTCTTTTGATTATGCTACCCTCATTGATTGCAATTGGACACACTTCCACCATCTTCTTCCCGACAAAGCATTCGACTGGTAATTTACCAACAACATTCTGTTCAAGATGGTTTTGAAGTTCTCTAGCCTGAAATGCGCTACAAAAAAAATAAAAATGAAAGGTCAGTTGACAAGTAAAGTGGTCCAGTGACACACGTACCCAAACTTTGAATCAGCCTTCTGGTAATGCCAAACAAGTGTGCATTTTCTCTCTTCAATAGAACTACCGGGTGTTCTTTCTGTATAATAGTCAAACACACTTAGGACACTTTCCTTCCAAGACATGTCAAGATCCGCAATAGCTTGAGTCCACTCTTTTTGATCAGGATCTTTAACAACGCAGCCATGTTCGCTTGCTAATCCTAGCCGGGGCACTTGACCTAACCATTTCTCCAAATCGTCCTAAAGACAAACATCAGTATCATTTTCTTTTTTCTTCTTTTTCTCTTCTTTTTACCTGAGACCTTCCTGATATAATCCAAACAACATTCAAAGGGTCAGCAGCCAGTTTAGTCAAGACATCAATTACTTGCTCATCTGGTTCTGCTTCTTTGAAAACCTTGTTAGTTGAAGCCAAAGCACTCTATATCGAAAAAAGTTTTAGCTCTCCAGCACATATGTTGAGAACTAGACTTTACATCATAATTAAAGAAAAATGCCCGTTTGTGTTTATGCTGGTACTCGAACTTCAACCTTGATGTGTCAAGCTGACTTGTCCTGCCTGAATCAAAGCAAATGGTTTTTGATAACCCATTAACTAAAGACCTTGCCCAAAAGCTTGCTGTGTGTGAAGTAACAAAGGCATGGAGTTGCTATCAAAAGATAAGCACACTAGCAAACAAAACTTTACTTGATGTCTCACCTTATATTTAAGTATTTTCTCCTCTTCGCTCATTGAGAGGCATTCAGCTATAGCACGTGCAATTTCTTTCCGATTCCATGGATTCACAATGACAGCAGCACCCATGCTGCTCGCTGTTCCAGTAAATTCTGACAGAATAAGTGGGCCATGATGCTCTTCTTGTGCAACCACGAATTCACAACTCAACGTATTCATACCATCTATAACAGGCGTAACAAGCCCAATATCAGCTACTTTTAATAGAGCGTAATACTCATCGCGATCAATATGTTGGTTGAACAAGTGTACAGGACTAAACTCTAGAGATCCAAACCGAGAATTGATACGACCTACTATTTCAGATGCTTTGTTCTCAAGCTCAGGCGAATGTAGTACACCAGGCGAGGTTACTTGAATCAATACCACTTTATCACGTAAATCGGGAAAGTCTGTCAGAAACGACTCAAATGCCTCCAACTTTTGAAGCACACCCTTGACTGGATCAAGCTTGTCACGTCCAACAATAATTTTCTTATTGCCATATCTTTTACGGATTGCTTTAGCTTTAGGCTCTACTCCTGGGCTTTTACAATGATGTCTCGTTCTCTCGACATCGATTCCAATTGGATAAACCTCTATCTGAGTCAATGTACCGTTTTGAATTATACCCGATGGTGTGTATTCACACCCCATGATTCTCGTGCAATTAGAAGCAAAATGGCGAGCATAGCTGTACGTTTGAAAAGCGACAATGTTGGCGCCCAACATACCTTTGAGTATCTCCTTTCGATCTACAATTGATACAAAATCATTAAAAGAATATTCAGAATGGAAAGGCTCTTTCTATCACTTTACGCGGAAGACATCTAAACAGCTCTGAACTTGGAAAAGGGGTGTGAAGAAAAAGCCCAATAGGCGCATTTGGCAAAGCGTTTCGTACCATTTGTGGAACAAGCATTAAGTGATAATCATGAATCCAAACTACAAAGCGAAAGATTCAGGTTTTTGAGACTTCGCAGGACAAGAAAGAAACTTACTTTGATCACCATCTTTATAGTTTTCAATGACATTCTCTGCAAAGATTTGATTTACTTTGACATAATCTTCCCAGTATGTCTTTTCATCCACTTTTTCTGACCACATAAGATAATGCATAAGAGGCCAGAGTACTAAACAAGGCTTCGGTTAGTACAAAAAAGTATATGCCGTATTGCTTTTACTAGGAACTACCTTGCTTGCTGTATCCTTCATAATGCCCATAAGACAATTTGTCGTCTATAAAGAGAGGCAACATATCATATTTGGAGCTAAGCAATTCTCTCAATGACTCTCTTTGCTCCTCTGTAACCGCGTTCGCGTTTATATGAAGCTTTTCAGGATGAGTATAAATAGGACCTGTGCTACCAATATAGAGTGTTCGGTAGTCCTTTTTGAGTGAATCGAGAGCGGCATACATTGCCGAGTGTCCTCTCCGAGTCGACAGCTGCCAAATATTTGTATGACCAAGAGCAATGATAGTCGAGCGCCTTCTTCTCTCTATAAGCGAAATAGGTGTATCATTGTGTTCTGGGTTGACATTGTTGTTATTGTTCACATAAATTTCGTTTAAAATGTCGTTATTGCTGCTTGTTTGATTCATGACACAGTTATAAGGAATTTGATTAATAACATTGATCACCTTTCCTTTAAGTTCTTTTTCAACTGGGAGTATATGCTTCAAATAAGACGAATCTATCATCTTTGCTTAAGAAATAGTATAAAGATGAAAAAAAGAAAAAAAAAGAGATAGTGTGTGTAGAGTGATTTGCTACAAAGTGTATGTGTTTAGCCTTGCATTACAAAACTATGACGGGCATTTAAAAGTAACGACTGTATTTTGACAAATGTGAAACCATAGCAGGTCACATAGCAAAAATAACTACATACACGCTGTACACAAACAAAGACACATGCTTATATTTGACATTGCCCCCTTTTTTCGTATTTCTTTCTGTTTTTGTTTCGCTTATACGATGACACCAACTGTAACTGAAGATTTCATTAGTTTCGAGCCGTTTTCTGTTGATCCATTCGAGACTATCCGAGTTAAACGTTACAAGAGTGCCAAGACGGGCCTTGTAGCTGTTCATGCAGATGTTGAAGGTAACTGCTTGATAGATCAACAAAGTAGAAATCTATCTTAAATGTGTTAAAACGTTATATAAAAAAGGCCCACTTATCAGTGGCTTTTTGACTTTGGCTACGAAAGGTAAGTTAAAATTTGCTAAATTATGCCTTGATTTCGTTAAATACTAACTGCAAGGATAAGTTTCAAACGATGACGGTTGCCCACATACATTAGAACAGTAAACAGTACAAGTCAATTGAATCATCACAGACTTCTAAAGGTAGTTTTCTTGTTTGTAGTTTAGTGTTTTTAGGAAGTGAAAAGTATCCTTTCAAAGTAAGATGATAAATATCTTGTCAACATGAAGCATATGAAAATATTGTAAAATCTTTGTTCATTTTCTATTGGCTAGGGAGCACTAGATTCCTTAGCTCCAAGAGCCTATGCTCCCGGAACTAACGCTTGGACTGATATTGACCATACCTGTTACAGTACGGTATGAAGAATACACACTTGTGAAAACTTCTCTGAAATTGTGTGTCTTTAGCAATTACAACAGCGGGAAGTGATGGCTTTTTGCAATTGCTACCAGTTTATGTAGATCACATACTGTTCCCAACTTTGACAGACGAAGGGTTTTACACAGAAATCCATCATATCGATCAAAACGGACAAGATGCTGGTAAAGTATCCCACATCAAGCAATTTGTGATTCTCATTGCATGCCAACTCATTATGTCTCGACCATTTTCTTTTGTTTACAGGTGTAATGTAAAAAGAAAAGCTCCCATTAACAATCAGAGACTTATGATTTTGCTAGGTTGTTTATTGTGAGATGCAGGCAAGGGAAAATTCACTCAACGATATCATGCAACGCAAACTTCAACATTTGATATATCCTAAAGAAAGTGGATATCAACATGAAGCTGGCGGCTTACTGAAGAATTTGAGAAACCTCAAGATTGAATCAAGTAAAGCTAAATATGCATATAATCATTAACTTACAGAGTATTAGGCCTGATATATCTTTGACCATAGTTCGAGAATATCATCAACAGTTTTACACACCAGATAATTTAACAATCATAATAATTGGCAAGCTAGATCCGGTTCATCTTTTGTCAGCTCTAGAATATATAGACAAATCAATTCTAGATAGACGCCGCAATAGCTGTGGAGACCGGCAATCACAAAAACGGCACATTAATCCATGGATTCCTAAGCCCATTATACCTGATATACTACATAATCAGATTGAGATAGTCTATTTTCCTGAAGAGCTTCCCAACAATATGGGTAACATAACTGTCACTTGGCTTGGTCCTTCATGGAATGAATTTCTTGAAATTCAGGCAATGCACATCTTGAATGTGTACCTGAGCGATAGTCCTATATCTCCTCTAAAGAAAGCCTTTGTTGAGCAAAGTAGCCCTTACTGCACTGAAGTTGGTTTTCGAATACAAGAGCGAAGTCGCATTGCTGTGACTGCTGAATTTAAAAACGTGTCCTTAGACAAAGCGGATCAGCTTGTTCCAAAGTTGCTCACAACCTTGAAATCTATCTTCCTTACACAGGACATAGATATGGAGCGAATGAAGTCTCTGATTCGCAAAGAAAGACTTAAAGTACGTACATATTAAGAGCTATTGTCACATATCATCCGATTTAACCAATTGCGGTTATGAAAAGTTTTTAGATGAATACGAAACATGCGCAACCTATATGGTTGCTCTACCAGCTATCACAGGTATTACAAAAACTCAAAAAATTTAATTAACAGTTGAGGATAATAACTTGGCTGTTCATTAGCTTGTCTATATGGAGATATAACCAGCAGCGACTTTATAGACGCTTTGCAACAAGCTAAATATTTGGACACCATTGAAGAATTCAGTCAAACAGATTGGCTGTACTTGTTGAAAAAGTAAGAACTTAGAAAACAATACTTTTTCACATACCAATTTTTTGGATTCAGAGCTTATTTAGATGCATCATACACAGCTATCATTGGAAAGCCATCTTCTACCCTATCCAAAAAAATATTACAAAAAGAAAGACATAGAATAGAAAAGCAATGCGCTCTGCTTAGTGAAGAAAAGCTTCAACATCTTGGTGAAAAACTTGAGTATGCTATGCATACAAACGATATGCGCATACCTTCCAAAATAATGGAAGGATTTCCTATACCCGATGCATCTAACATCTCTTCTATTGATGTTGTTACAGCAGTAAATCCCTACTACAAGGAACATTTGCTCTATGAAAATGCTGTTCAAGAACACATAAACAAAGATGGATGTTTAACAGAAATTCCTTTCTTTATTCAATATGATCGTAAGCTCTCTTTTTCTTTAGCTTTAAAAGTAGCAAGCTTAATATTTTTTGTATTATTTATAGATATCCAGTCAGCTTTTATAAATATATCAGTCTATATGAACACTAGCACAATGCCATCCTACCTAAAACCCTACGGCCGAATATATATGGACGCTGTTTTCGCATCCCCAATGTACATATCAGCAAAATACTTGGATCATATAGATGTAGTGCAAAAACTCGATATGGACACTATCTCTTATAGCTCTTCTCTAGGATACCAAGCCTCTTTTAGAGAATATATAGTACTGTCAATCAAAGTTGAAGCCAAGAAATATGCCTCGGGAATACAGTGGCTGAAGCATCTGATGTGGGATATTCAATTCACAAAAGAACGGTAAACATATGTTACAGTAGATAACAAAAATGCGACCCTCTTTTTTGCATATTTAATTTAGCAGTAAAATAGACTTATAGTGGCGGTTAACAAAACACTTCATGACATCCCACAAGCAAAAAGAAACGGGAAGCTAGTTGCTGATTGGACAATGAGGGCTATCAATACTGACATAACATTGTCTACAGAAGCCGCCTGTAGTTATCTATATCAAGACGCCTTCCTTCCTCAAGTTGTTGAAACCCTTGAAAGCGACCCAAATGAGATCATACAAAACATGAATCGCTTCAAGTCCATCTGTAACTGTTAAAAAGAAAATATTATAATGCACTAAGCAATTGTTTAATTTTGTGTACATTAAACATAGTGTGTCAAGGCGAAAATCTAAGAATTCATGTGACAGGGAATATCCTCAACTTAAAAAAACCAAAAAGTATGTTTGGACTCTGGAAGGAGCATCAGGTAAAAACAACGGAAACAAATATTTTTGCTTTTCTAAATGGATATAAGCAATGCTTAATAAAATCAATAGAAAAGAATGGCACAACTACCTCCTATCATTCGATCAAAAGATGCCTTTGGCTATTATGGTTTGAATCCGGGTAGATGCGTACGTTTATTATGAACAAGATGAAATTCCGAATTTAAAACTGAAAAGTTAATCACTCTGAACTTTAGACTTCTGTCATTATGGCACCATCAACAGAAAGTTCTTATTCATGTCATTCTACTAAGGGCCCCTCCGGTTTTGACTCGGCCGAGATACCTCCATTATTGGTACTAATTGAGATGCTTCATGCGATGGAAGGAGTCTACAGTCGTCTTGTTAGAGGCTCAGGGCTTGCGTATCGTTGCTGGATTACTACTCTTACAGAATCTGAACTCATCACCTTGCGGATTTTGCAATCCACTAATATCACTAGTGCATTTGAGCAGATAAAAAAAGCAACTCATCAGTTAGCTTTTGGGGAGCAGTCTTTTGATGCATTTGCATTAGATGGGGCTAAAAGCAGCGTTATATTTGACATTGCTGATTGCGAAAACACACGGTCTATAGCAGCATCCCAATCTTTCATTAACAAGGTATTGAAGCAAAGTCATTACAAAAAGACAGACTTCTTCAAGGCAATACAGGTAACTTCTCAAAAATATAAAACAAATGAAGTCAAATTTTTTTGCTTATGAACTTTTCTTTTCAAATAGGAAGTGAGCATGTCAGACGTAATGTCTGTCTTGCAAAAATACATTTTACCTTTGTTTGATCCAGACCATTCCAATCATGTTATTGTAACTTCTTGTGCAAAGAGTATAGAAGTAGCCCAATCATTTCGACTTATGGGACATCCTGTGCAAATTATCAGAATAGAAGATATCTATACTCTCAATATATTTCAGAATGAACTGATATGATAAAACAAAAACGGCGATAAAAAAAGTTGCTTACTGATATATTCTATATAACCACTAACATGATGATTTCAAGTACTTGAAACATCAACATTTGTACGAAACTCTTATTTATTTTTGCACCAAAATGCTTTTAGTAAATGCTTCATATCAATTTCAGCTAATGTTTTCGTATTTTCAGAAATAGCTTTTAGCATCTTGTTTCAAGACTCAGCTCTTTCGGTGCTCATTATCCTCAGTTTGAACAATAGTTTGAAGACTCATTGTTATTAGTTGAGTTAGAGAGAACACAAACGAACTTGAATAAAGTTCATTCAATAGTGAGTACAGCAAGTCATGGCTACAAACAAAGCTGCAATTAGCCAGAACACACCTGTTTTTAATGACTGCATCAACAAACAATTGTCAGGTTGGCCAACTAGTCTTATTTCTAGAAATATATTAAGCTGTAAAGCATAAAATGCAAATCAAGCATCAACAAGCCAATTAGATTCTTGCGAATTGAGATATATTAATAACTCAGCCCGAGATTTTAGGAATGTACAGGTACAGAAATATATGCATTCGAAATATCTTTGCTGCCCACTGTTGGCGCTATCATCAAGTTGACCATATCTTGTCCTAATCACTGTTTATGTAAAATAGTAAAGTAACAGAAGGTTAAATATCGAGATAAAGCAGAACGTTTTTTTTTTTTGTAAGATTAATCTTTTATTTTTTAAAATTAACAAAATAGCCATACATCACTGAGAGGTAGAGCATGGTTAAGCGGGTACTATAAAGCAGAACGTTCTCCCCCCAGGCATATTGTACAATCGCTGAATCAATAGTTCTTTTGGGATTATCAGTGATGATCAAGACCAGACAAATGAAATTCCATTTGGTAATCAAAGAAACTAGTTTTGGCTGTAAATGAATTCACACAAAATTTCTTTTTTTTTTGTTTTTGCTTTACCCCTCCTTTTTCCTCTTTTAAACTTCTTATTTTGTGATTTCATTACCTATTGCAAAAATATATTTCTCGGCTTAAAGAGATATGCGGGATTCTCTGTTTAAAATGTTTGGCTCTGTCAAACTTGTACAAGAAGTGACAAGATCCAATCAGTCGGATAGTTCAATCCATGATGCAGAAGCTGTTTTTCCTTCAGCCAATACAATGATGCAACACAACGATCCACCTATCTCTTTCGTTTTAAGCCCAAATACCACAAATTGCGACAGCAATGATAATCCTATTATTAAAAATAGCAATAAGACTGTCAATTTCGATCATAATTATGACTACCCTACAGAAGCTTACTCTTCCAAACTTGGTTGCGAAAAGGACAGATCACTTTCTGATGATGACTCGAAACACAACCCTCAACCACTCATGAACTGGATTTCAGAGCCTATACCCAATCACCACACCTTGTTGCCATCCAACAAATCTCGACTTAGCAACAGCACTAAATCATATACTCGTAAAAACTCAAAATATACCGTTCGACACCATCGTTCTCGGTCCTTCAACACTAGCGCAAAAATGGACAAGGGCAAATCCCAAAAACTGTTGTGTCTATGGCCATTACCTATTGTCACACGTTATATGATAGTCATAGCTCTACTTGTTTCCACACTTAATTTTCTCAATGTGATTCATCTCTCTTGCTCTGCACCTTCTTATGTCATTCATCGCCTGGATATCAAAAATCTAATTTTCTCGCCTTTCTTATTTAATTGGACGGTTTCTAATATGGTGTTATATAGCTGGAACATACTGATATTGGGCCTGTTTGAAGAATCATTAACCCACATGGTGGGTGGCAGCGTTCGATTTGTAGAGCTTTTGGGTATGCTTTTTTGTATTGTATCTGGCTTGCGTATCCTGTTAGGATTTATCTTTTCCAAGTCAACTGGTTGGGCTGTTCCTTCTTTGTTTTTTAGTAATTCTATGCATGAATGCAGTCAAGGTCTGTTTTGAATCATCTTTTTTTTTCTCGTTTACATTTTACTTACTCATCTGCTTCTAGGCCTCTCACCATTTTTGTTTGCATTACTTGTGGTTCAGTCACTTAGTATTGATGATAGATACATTCTGATATATGGACAGACGAATGCTAACAATAGCAGTGACAAATTCACTGTCCGAAAAGTCACACTTCAGCTATTGATGTGCCTTGCTAACTATACATCCAGAAACATCTTGTGGTGGTCAGTCTCTGGTCTTGTTACTGGTTTCATCGCTACCATTTTACTCCAAACTGTTCTGGCTTTCGAGAAACGCACAAACTCTGGGAAAGTAAAAGACATGGCTGAGTTTATCACGTTAGAACGTTACCGTAAAACGCCTCTTTGGAGACTAATTTGGAGTGCTATTCAAAAAGGCACAGCGGTAGTTGGTTTGACTGTGCCTATATTGATGGTTTGGAACTCGTATTATAATCGTGAGTTCAAAGTGACTGCAGCTCAGTTAAACACAATTTCACAAGACCCTTATTTGTTCACGTTTGTCTTCATGACTGCTCCAAGACGTGGCAATCCTGATTACTTGACAAGAACTATTGAATCCTATTTGGCCAATTGGCCTGAATACCCTGCTGCTGACTCGCCCTATCGCCGCATGCAAGCTGTCATTTACACACATTTTTCTAATCATACTCAATTTGAGTTGGCAAAGTCACACTTCTCAAATACAACCAAAGGCCAACAATACCTTCGTTGGATGCGCCAAGAAGGCGAAGAATTAAATCAGCGACTACATGTTTCTAAGGCATTAGATCATGTATCTAATCAATATCAAAGTACATATTATGCGCTAATGGAAGACGATTTTCCTGTCTGTGGCTTGCACGAATGGCATGAAATCGAAAATGTCATTTATAAGGCTGAGAAAAACATACCTCATCATTGTGGCGTCTTTGTGGGTACAGGTGGCAGGTAAGACTTAAAAAAAAAAAAGAACACAAGGATGCATGACCTCACCAGTCTTTACCTCAGTGGCCTCTTTTTGAAGCCATCTTTAGCCCGTTTATCCTCTCGACTGCTATTGCAATATGTAGATATTCCACCCGATATTATCATCCAAAAATGCTTAAGGGGTGAATTGCCTGAATGCTCAAGCTGCACTGACTCTTTAGTGATAAGCAAGACATTGTTGATGTACCATATTGGCTACAACACTTCAACTAGCCAAGACAGATCCTACAAGAAAGACGAGTTTCAGTGTGGCTGGCGACATCCATTTGTAAGTTGACCTATAGACTAAAAAGATGAAAATGACTGACTTGTGATTGTATAGAACGGTGATCCGAGCGTTATTACTCTTTAGATTTTGCATTTATAGACCTAAATTATTCTAGCTGTAAAACATAAGCTATACTTCCTTTATTTTGTCACCTCCTTCTTCCTCTTAATCTCTTAATTCATCCTTCATTTCCTTCTATTATCGTCCTTTCTTTTGTATCCGCTCATAGTCTTTTTACTCTTTCAAATTTTAATATAGGATTATTTGAATGCTATCGGTCTATCTGGTCAAAAAGCATTTTGTTCATACATTTAATCTTTGAGACAAACTGCGTCTATACCTTCAAAACATAACTCAATGCACTATTTAAGCCTGTTTTATTGAAACTAAATCGAGTTAACACAAGAGTTTTACTGTTCATGAGTTCCAAAGAGGTCTTTTTGTTGAATGTCCAGAGTTGAGATAGGCCGAGAATGCAAACTGACGATTTTATACGATCAAGTTTTTGATACATGCTTTAAAAGAATGACATTATTAAGTTCAGTTTACTCTCCAAATTTGTTGAGCTAGCAGATTTCTTCAGGCCTGGTTGAGTACTCAATTATAATCAGAGGAAAAGCACTAAAGCAGTAACAAAAAAAACAAAAGAAAACAGTATGGTTTTATTGACATTTGAATAACTCAAAGACGAGACCAAATCCAGCCAGTCAACCATGAAGATGATGCACCTGAAGGCTTAGCTAAGCGAGGCACATTGGAATCCACTTCTTCAGCTTCGTATACAGGGCCAACTTGCTCGTATACAGGCAAAGTATCTGTTGTGCTTAATTCAATAACTGTGACCGTAATATCATCACGGTAGTTTCTAGAGGGCTTTCGGGTCAATCGCTTAGACATTTCAAGTCTCTCGTCTTCCACAGGTTCTCTGATATGAAGATTCTTATAAACAGCATCAAGTAACAATGATTGGCGAACAAGATGGGTAGCGGGATTAACATCTTCTTTTTGTTTCCAAGTACTCAAGATGTTAGCGGCCTCTTGGTCACCATCAGAGCTGCGTACATCATCCCAGCTAAGTTCGTCCCAAAGACCATCAGTAGCCAAGACAACAAATCGATCTCCTTTCTCCAACTTGTGTTTGTTGACAATAGGTTTAGATTGAAGATAAGGCGGTGTGCGGTAGTGAACAACAATGCGATGATGATAGCGAGCAAAAGTCTTGTAGCTATCATAAGGAATGAAAGGAAGAACCTTCATTTGGTATTCAACAGGTACTTTATACATAATATCACCGAATGCTTAAATTAAGAAAATTGTGTTAGTCAACAGAAAAACAATCAACAGCTGTCATTCACTTACAACCGCCTACAGCAATAAGACCAAATATACGATTACGCATCACAATAACATCGGACTCCTCGGGAGGGTGTTGAGAGAGCATGTGAGCTTTCCATTTAGGATCAGCAGGTGATTGCTCATCTACCAAGCGTCTGCCCTTCCATTTGCCATCCTCATCTTGGCTTACGACTAATAATTGACAATATATTGTTGTTGGATTTGTTCTAAAAAAACAGTCGCAACAAAAGAAAAACAACTACTTACTAACAGCACGGGAATCACCAGTGTTGGCGGAATAGACATATCCATCTTTGATGTATACTGTACAAGCACAGGATCCATTGATAGCTTCGTTAATGATAGCCTCTGCTGCAGCACGGTCAGGCTGACGGGCCACAGCAGCCTGAATGTCCTTTTCAGTTGTATGCTTCAGGTTTTTTGGGAATATGTCATAAAATCGCTGTTGAATATCTTGATCTAAATCCTCGAATGCTCTGGAAATAGCTGTTTCTGTCTCTTCTTTACTCTGTTGCAATTCTCGGGCCATATAGATAGGCAAGTGCTTTTTGATGAGTCGAGAACAATGAGGGCCGATATGTCCTGTACATTAGGAACAAAGCTTGTCAATATTTTTTTTTTCTTTAGTGAAACGCGCTTCTAGTGCAATCGCTTTACCATCATAGACACCAGCAATCAAGCCATCTTGAAAAGTATTAATACTGTAGTTGTCTTCAACAGGATTGTTGGAAGGTAGCTGATTTGTGTAGATGGCCTTGACATAGTGTGTAGGTGATTTAGTCACAAGTTGGCCAGAACGCAAACGTTCATCAATATCTTGATTACTGAGAAGAGTAAAAGGACGATGATCGTAATGCTTAGGTGTCTGCTCTTGTCGTACATTAACCGAGTCAATACTGTCTGTATCTGACTTCTTAGAAGTAGCATAATAGTAACCGCCTGCACCGGTAAGACTAAGGCCTGCAAGAGTAGTGATAGTACGAACAGGAATAGACATACCGGGAACTTGAAAGAAAAAGGAATAAAATAAAATAGATAGGAAGCCATACGTTGATAGGTGCACACAATGTAACACTAGCCATCATTATCAGCTAACAAAATGGTCAATTACAGCCTGATAAGATTGGCGATAAAAGACCACTATTAGAGAAATATTTAAAAAGCTTTACAAAGGCTTTCATCCGTAAATGACTATTGCTCTTTAAAACAAATGGAGGCATAATCATTGTAATACTTTGAAGGTGATGAAAAATTGTCTAACGATATTCAACTACTTCACCCTTCACTTGATTAAAATGCAATAATCATTTACGCATAAAAATCTTTGTAAAGTTTCTTGGGTATATCTCCAAGCGTTCCTTTCTTTTTCTTACTGTTACTGCACCACTTTAAAAATAAGCTTGTCATTGCTTTGCTTGCAACCTGATTATAAAAAGAAAAGAGGCAGTGTCAACATAAAATCGTTCAGGAGAAGCGCAATAACGATCCGCACTTTGAAATTAATTAATTAAAGAACAAACAACAACATGATGCTGCACGGTTGTCTTGGTAGCCATTACGCTTTCTTAACACTTTTATAAAGACTCATAGCTCATATTTACTCACCACATTAGTCTCGACCAAACTTCAACTGAATGCA
This sequence comes from Blakeslea trispora, assembly GCA_025331445.1. Taxonomy (NCBI): domain Eukaryota; kingdom Fungi; phylum Mucoromycota; class Mucoromycetes; order Mucorales; family Choanephoraceae; genus Blakeslea; species Blakeslea trispora. Next base: position 25,697 of record JAIWNE010000151.1, on the reverse strand, counting down.
ATCTACATCGTACTCTTTCTATCGAAACTAAAAGGGTTCTGATGTTTCCTAGCTGTGCAGGTATGTATATCTGCCTACCAGAGTTGGTTGCAGAAGTTGCCCTTGTCTATATTTTATTAACTTTAAATCAGGAATACAACAATCAAGTCGCTGAAAAAAATACAATGTATGCCAACAGTTAGCTGTCTAATGAAACCCATTTTGAAAATAAACAGCTCATTGTTAGTTCTCTCTCTCAACGAGAATCTTTTTTCCAAATACACAACTTTTCAGCGGCTGGCATCTACTTTTCAGTAACCAAAGAAAGTCATAGCCAAATTTCTCACTGTGCTTCTTGTTCTAAAAAATCGAGATTTAAATGTAGTCTGTTAGCGAGAATCAATTGGTGATTGTAGACCAATTTTAAGCTTTGATATCTAGCATGTAGAATCAATATTATCACATTTTTTTGTCATCTTAAAAGATACAGAATTGTCAAGTCATTTTTGACTTTGATCTAGAAGTATGTTTTTAGTGTCGTCGCTAAACCAATTTTGTACATTGCCTTATGCATTCCGTGCAATACCAACAAACATCTTTATACATTTCTTAAATAATCTTGTTGTTTTACATCTGAAGCATCAAGCAAAGCCACAAATAAACAACTTTTGGGAACAGAATAGTGTTACATATAAGACCAAAGCTCCTTCACTATTCTGAGAATACGACATTTCATTATTGATAAGCTTGCTATCCATATTCATCACCATTCGATCTCTGCATAAAGCTAGAAGAGTCGCACTTTCAAGCAAAAAAAAAAAGAAAGCATTGTCATGCACAAAGAGTCATTGAGCAATATCACAAAACTTTCAGATACTTGCGCTGAAAGGATAGAGAGCAGCCAAAATCTTATTTCTTTTGATTGACACGGTCTTGGCACCCTTTGTATCTAGGTCTAATATACTTTGCATACTGTCTGTCTAAAGAGACAAAAGTGTATGCAAATTAACATTCAAAATAGCACGTGTCAAAGCAGCTTCAGTAAAAAGAAGGTTTGAGTGGTTGCTCTTGATTAAAAATCTTGTTAACTTTGGTTTTCCCTAAGGGTGCTTTATTTAAACATTTTACATCCCCGGTTATTAAAGTATGAAGTGCATATATCACTTTAGAATCTAATTGCATACTTTGCTGAATTGTCAGCTATATAACATATGAATTTTTTGTTGGTTGAGCTCGGATCGTCTTGAAAGTTGCTTAAGAATAATAAGGATTTTTCTTACACTCCATGATTGCTTGTGTCCATCTTTTCGGCACTTTTTTTTTTTTTTGCTTTGTATCAGTTGCAAATTAGTGCGTCTCAGAACTACCTTCTTCATTCAAAAGGTTTACTGAGATTATAGAACAGCTCACTTAGGGACCGCCATAAAAAAATTAGAGGATTTTGGGAAAAAAAATTTCGTCCTTAGGCTACCCTATAAGGAAATAACTCCGCTGAGGGTCACGTTACCTTTAGACAAACCTTATTGAACAGACGCTACTGGCGTTTGTTGAATAAAGTTCGTCTAAACGTCGGTATATAAATTTAAGCAGTTCTATTGGCTAAAATTCAATTCCGACACGCTAAAATGAGCGGGAAATGAATAGAAATCAGTATTGAAGAAGGAAGAGCATGGTCATTGCAACATCTTAATTTAACTAGCAGTGACATGATATTTTGAGGAGAAAACTAAATGACTGAGGTCTACATTGCTGCCAACCCAAACCTTGCTATTTTATATGATAAATCAAGCAATTGACTATTCATTTTCTTAAATGGTGTATCTCATATTTCTTATAAGAAAGTAAAGAAAGAGTATAGAAATGAAGCAAAAGAGAAAAGTGCATCTGCGGTACGGAATAGATGTGGTTATTGCAGAGCATTTGATTGTTTTAGTGTCTTTATTAATGAACTGATTGAACACCTTACAACATCTACAGTGTAAGTGCTTCTCTCAAGTAAGATATAGTATAGTGGATTACATGAAATACTCTACAGATTATAACCTTAATATAGTGTAGTATTGTAGAACACAGTCATGAATTATACTTCTTGCATGAACATCATATACTCAATGGAAACATACTTCTTTAAATATCAAGAAATGAGTCAAAACATACAGCAAACTAAGCTCAGATTGTCACCAACTCTGCCTAGAAGTGTTCTGATAATTATCAAATGAGAATATTACGTTTCTATATTAGTTTTTATTGCTTTTACAGCCAAATATCCCAATGTAGATGTCAACTGCTTCAGGGCTGAAATCTGATTGCTCAATTTATTCAAAGACCGAAAGACAAGGATTAAAGTGAGACATACGGAGTGTGAATATTAAATGTTTTGCCGGTTCATGTGACTTTTGTCTCTCAAAATCCTCTATTCTATCGGACCGCCAGTCGCACAAAGTATTTCTATATTTGGATAATATTATGCGCCGATAGAAATGTACTTTCAAATAAAGTATTAATGGTTGTACTAAATGACTAGTATGGATCAGAGAGCTTTAAGATACTATGGCGGTAGTACGCAATGAACAAAAATGGTAGTGGCGGTAGTACATACAATACAAAAGAAGTAGTGGCGGTAGTACACAGTTTTGAACATGTAGATAATTGTGCTGGTGAAGGAGTCATGTCTTTTAAAATGTGAATAATAGCATTTATTGCATAATAAAGTAATGAATTTAACGGGTTCTTATCTAATTAAGAAATGAAGAGAAAGCAATGAGTCAGTATGTTGGAGCTTTGAATTTTGATATTACTCTACGTACTTAGTTTCTAACTTTAGGGAACTGTCCCCATTTATTCCAGTAAACTTGGAAATCTTTCTTCTTGCCATCAATGGCAAAATAGAGTCTGTTTACGGCAGGATTAGAGGTATGGCCATTCTTCATTCTTAAAGCGCCCCAATGTATCTGATCTATATTTTGTAGATGCGAAGGGGATGGCTTGTTTGATTGCTTGATAGGAAGCTCCAATGGTAAGAATGTCATAGCAGGATTCCATTCGCTTTCAAAGCTAGGAGACGGGTAAACACAGATTGGTGCAGAAACAGCATCAGCTAAAATCTGCGCACAATCTGGAGAGTTAAACCAGTATTTTGTACCTGCTACTTTGGACTGCCTGTGTGACTTTGGATGCTTTATATTTAAAGAGGCATCATCTTCATCAATTTCACTGTTGTTGGTTCTTTTAGTTTTCATTGCCTTCATTTCTTCAGTTATCAGATCTATGCCGCAAGTGATTTTTTCCTCTGCATCTTTTACATCTATGCCAAAGGACTTCTCATAAACTTCTCGGTTTTTCTTTAATGCCTTTAGCATTTCTTGTTTAATAATGGGATAAAGCCCCTCATTTCCATGAACAAGAAAGCTTGCACTGCGGAAGCCACAATGACCATCACCGACAGGATCGTATGCCTCAGAGACATCACTTCTAGGAATACTAGAGTGAATGTCAAAGGGGAAATATACTTCTTGAAGCCTAGGTCTTACAAAAGTTCTACTTCGCTTCTTGGGGATATTCATGTGATGGGTAGCATCATCACTCTTTCTTTTCTTTCTGGTCAAATCGAAAGTCAATTCGCATTCATCTTCTTCATCAACTTCTTCATAGTTTTCTTCATCTCCTTCATAAACTTCCTCTATTTCTTCACCAACTTTTTCACCAACTTCTTCACCAACTTCTTCAGATGCTTAATTATATTATCAGTAAATTAATGCTTTTATAAACAAATTAGTTTACCTTTGTTCTTCTGTAACTTCATGTATCTGTTCTTAAACTTTTTGTTCGCAAAGTCTTTTGGAAGTGCAGAATGTCTCACAATTTTCTTTCTACCTGGAGCTCGAACTTCAGTTGCTAAAGGCAGATCCATTTCAGGATGCCATGTTTCTTCATCTTTGGCACTGTTGAATTCATCTAACAATGTCTCAATTGAATTAGAAAGCGATTCTATTTTCTTGCGGTTGTTTCCACAAGATCGAAAAGCATTCTCAATTTGGACAACGTATTTCATCCAAAAGGACTGATTTTTTTTTCAGGATCTTCTTCTACAACTTCTTTGGTGCTATTCTCACTGATCCACCATCGACGAGGGATGTCTGACAAGTTGAGCATTCTCTTCTTATCTTCTCGTATCTCAGTGATCTTGTGAGAGCAAGGCAAGTCGAAAGTCACTTTTGCCCTACAAGTGCAGCTTTTGCTTGTCTCATTCACAGAGGGCTCACTGTGAAGCTCAATTCGCAACACAACGAGTGCTCGGTAAGTGATCAAAGAGCAGAGGTGCTTGAGGTTGCTGTCGTTAAAAATCAAGGGGTCTATTTTGGATTGATCTTTAATTAAAAGATCTCTAATAGCTCTTTCGTGCTTTTCTACATGTTCTTTGATTCTGTTGAATGCAAGAGAAAGCGGTTGTACAGCATTCATTTTATGCTTCAAAGCACCATGAGCACTTTCAGCTCTTTGCGTAGTAGTGCAGCCAAAATGCATCAGTTTAGATGCGTAATAGGCTGCCCAATGTTCTTGACAAATGAGCCATTCTGATTCGAAGTACTTCTTGAAGTGAGATCTTTCTTCTTCTGACACGAAAAGAGACTTGTTTCAAAGCATCTCAATTGCTAGCCTCTTGCCCTCATGAAATTCAGCATAGTTCTTCATTTTCATTGCTCTCTTGACATGACCTTTAAACTTTTCTACGTTGCTTTTGTTCTTAAAAACAGAAAGGTTTCAGTTGTCGTCCAAGTTGTTAAGCAGATGCCAAGTACATAACAACCTTTTGTTTCTTTTGAAACCTCTGTCAAGAGCGTTCAAGAGAGCCTTGCACTTGTCAGTCACAAACACGGTATTATCAGGAATACCTTGCAAGACGTTTTGCAAACTGTTTAAAAACCATTTGTATGTTTCTTCCTTTTCATCAGAAGTCCATGCAAAAGCGATTGGGAAAGTTTTTAGGGTGAAACCTCCAACATTGCTAACACCATAAGCACAAATCAATGGCATCTTCAGGTTGTTTGTGCCATAAGTAGCATCAATGATGATTACTTCGTTAAACCTTCTGGCATTTTCTACCATGTAATCATTGGTGAAGAATACACCAGTGAGAAAGCCAGCAGCATTGAAAGAGTAATTGACCGTATAGTTTTCGCTTTCTATTTGTTCGATCAAGTCAGTTGCTGCTTTTTTAGAAGAGTACAAGTTGTAATGTCTCTTCATTTTGGCTTCATAACGAATATTATCTATGTCGCTGATTCGAAACTTATTAAATCTAGCACCTTTGCTCAAAGATTCTTGAATGTTACTTGAAGTTGCATTCTGATCAATACCAATGGAAAGCTTTTCTGCATCTGCAGAAGTCAAATTGTTTTTGCGACCTTCTGCAGAGCTCAACAAATTGGCTTCATCGAGCAAATGGTTGTGCTTGTATGCATTTTCATCCTTTGATTGTACAAGTTCAAATCCCTCATTCTTTTTCTGGTAAAATGTCAATTTGTAAGGACAATCAATTTTACAGCTTAATCTGATTCTCTGCTTATCAATTGGATCGGTTCCTCTAGTGTTGCGATATGATTCACCCTTCTTGCAAATCAAAACTAATCTGTTCTTTTCTGATCGATGGGTTGTCAATGTAAAGTTGTTTTTTGTAGCATATTCAATGAACAAGGTTCTGATGGTACTTTTGTCAGCTTTTCTAGGAATAGCTGGAAGAGGAGAAGGTACCGAATAAAGATTTTGATTCATTTTGCTAAAGTTTTAACGTTGTTTGTTTGCTTCAAATAGAGTAGGAAATGTGTCATAAAAGAAATTTTGACAAAAGAAAACTTCACCCTTTATCTACACGTTCAAAACTGTGTACTACCGCCACTACTTCTTTTGTTTTGTAAGTACTACCGCCACTACCATTTTTGTTCATTGCGTACTACCGCCATAGTATCTTAAAGCTCTCTGATCCATACTAGTCATTTAGTACAACCATTAATACTTTATTCGAAAGTACATTTCTATCGGCGCATAATATTATCCAAATATAGAAATACTTTGTGCGACTGGCGGTCCGATAGAATTTTTTTATGGCGGTCCCTATGTTAAACAATTAAATAGAGCTGTTGCATATACTTCAAGTTCCACATTTGTCAACTGTCTGATCGCCAAGTTTTTTGCTTCCATCTCTTCGCCGTTTGCTTTACTCTATGTTGAAAGGAAATCATAATTAGTTTTATGATGTTTTAATGATCCATCAAATACAATTACATATGCTACATCATTTACGAGCTTGGTTTCTTCATCGGAGGCTTTTTTGTAAAACTTGTTTATCTCAAAGTATTCAATCAATTTGCTTTTCATAATATTCAGATCACTGCAATGAGCGAAGCAATCATTACTTTGATTCAATAAATAAACGTGGTTTAAAGCCATTTTTTCTGTGACAGCCAGCGTTTCTTCAAACAAGCTTTTTCTGTAACATCGTGATCTGAACTCGATTAAAAATCTACTCAAGTTATTGCCGTCTATGATCCACTGCATGCAGCCAGCAAAATTAAATAAGCAACGTCAGAGTTTGTTTCGTTTGATTTACATACCATGGGCTCCAAAAGGTCATTGTTGTCTTCAGATGAATCGGATTCAGAGACATAGGGTGTCTGACTTGACTGGCTTTCTTGTGATGATTCTGTAGACTGGGAGTTTTCATCTTTGTTCATAACGTGCCTTCAGTCTTAAAACACCCAAAAAATCATCAAACTTTGAAGAGCTTCACAGAAAAACTTTTGCAGGCAAAAACAAAATCCAACCTTTTAATGTTGTTTTAAATATGTTTTAGAACAATGTTAAAAGTTTAGAATTTTTTTTGTCTGCAAAAGTTTTTCTGTGAAGCTCCTCAAAGTTTGTCGGTTCCCGAAAATTTTTGGCTGGGAGGTATATGAGAACCCCAAATCTTGAAACAAGGTCTTTAAGGGGGGAGAGTTGTCCTTCCCTCTAAAAAACTGTGTATAGATTACCTCCAACATAGAAAAACCTAAAGTGTAAACATTGTCTTAGTTTTTCTGTTTCTTAGACATCGTTTTAGCTCTTGAATGGATCGCTTACCTCTTCTTAAGAAAAGAACAAATAAAAAAAGGCCTATTCATTTTGATCAGTACAGATATGCGACAACAATCATGATGAAATACATGCCTTTTTTCTAAACAGTTACTTTTCTGCATGTCATCTAGACAGCAAGAAAGCGCGCAGTAATTACTCTAAGAGATCATTAGCAATTATTTCACAGCCTAAAGAACAGCCTTGTTACCTTTGTTTGTAATGTATTCATTCTAAATAATAATCAAAGAAAGAAAAGAAGGAAAAGGTACTTTTTTTTTCTTTTGTTTTTATAAATTAGATTGACTACATTACTGATCAGTTGTCCTCATTGGCTGATATATTGATTGTTTGTTTGATCTTTGTGTAAATTGGTCTGGGCTCTGCTATAAACAATGAACACCCTGGTTCTTTATTTAACAATACAAAAAGACCAAATCTTCATTCTTATCATGAAAAGAGTAAAGCTTGATGTAGATCATTTACCTTGATTACTGTTCATTATTCTGTAGTAAAAAGAAAAAAAAGAGTAGGATGATACATTAAAGCCTTTGCATCGGTGAAAGCATGCGAGTAAATCATGTCATACAAATCATATATATACTGTCGATTTGCTGAATGAAAAGGTACTCGAACTGATGCCTGGTGAATCCGTCACTTTGACTTCGGCAGATAAAGCCGATTATTCACAAGAAGAAAATGCCAGCAATGAAGTCTACAGAGTTTCTGATGAGTATCTTCAAACGCAGAACCCAGGCAACTTTCCTCCTGCAAAGTTGAGCTTGAAAGTAGGCTGTATTGTAATGCTCTTGAGAAATCTTGACCCACAAAAAGGCCTTTGCAATGGCAGCAGATTGGTAGTTAAAGAAATAGGCCAATACGTATTAAAAGTGGTGGTCCTCAACAACAGTCGATCCAACCAAGAACAAGTTGAGCTCATTCCTCGAATAGAACTAACAACCTTAGAAGATGAGTATCCCTTCATATTGTCAAGAAAACAATTTCCTGTCAAACTAAGTTTTGCCATGACTATCAACAAGTCGCAAGGTCAATCACTTTCTAACGTTGGGATTGACCTCCGTACTTCACCATTCACACATGGCCAACTATATGTTGCTTTCTCTCGCTCCACCAACTTACAAGGCATACATGTCTTGCATAAATCTGATCCTTCTAACCAACAAAATCTCATCGATAATATCATCTTTCCAGAACTCCTGATCTAATTTACATACTTCATCTATAACAATATATGTGTGCTTCAGAAAGCAGAACTAATTCAGCATCCGAACCGTGAGGCGACGACGACCGTAAAAAGAGCGTAGCGAGTAGGCCGGCTAGTTTTTCGATACTTAGAAATACAAGCACCGACTAGCCAATTAAAACCTGTTAAAGTTCTGTTTTGTGTTCCTAGATGTGTGTAACAACAATAATTATTTACAGGTATTGTGTCAAGAAATTTGACTTCTTTTTCACTTTTAACAATATCATAATGCCCTTTACAAGTAAAAAAAAATCAAGAACTGCTTCTTTGAAAAAGGATAGTAACGGAAGATAGCTAAAGATGGAAAAGAATGAAGAGTGTTGTATAAGTAGGTTCTCAGCAGTAACAAAAGAGACAAAGTACGACTAAGACTCAACTTTTATTGTTTTGTCCGGATTAAGTTCCAAGTAAATTGAATGAGCTTTCTAACTAGTCAAGAATCTATCTCTATTTATACTATTCTATTGATGATGGAAAGTGACTTGGTCTTTGATGCACAATGTCTATCTTCGTTACACCTTATCTTATCTACCAATGAACAACTATTTATAGCAGGCCAACTTTTATGACTTCTTGCATTGAGACATAAATAATTAAGCAGTGACATCTTCATAGTTCTACAAGACTTGAGATATTAATATCACCATCATTATCATATGACATCTTGTAATTATTGTGAGTCTAGATATTCTATTTGTTAATCCTGCAATGATAGCAGTGACATTTGGTTGTCAGGCTAGACACTCAACTCTATAGCTCTGTTACAAGTGACTGTGTAATACGTCTCTTTATTTGGTAGTTTATGATCTGAGTCTAGACAGAGGTTACATGTCAACTATTGTGTTGTTCGATACATCGTTCGATACAACAAAGGCTCTGTCACCAAGGTTTTTGTTAAATGCCTACGTAGGTACTTGATAACCCATATAAAATACAAGAGTTTTTGGTGTACCCAACTCACGTTTTGGTGCCATTTTTTTTTCTTTTGGTACCTGAATGTTAAATGGTGCAGCTATTTCTTTTTCGCTTGAAAACTGTATTTTATTTCTGAACTTCTAATTTGTGATTTGATTTATGGATACAAAAGAGAACAATCTTCAAAAAAGTATTTCTTGCAGTTTGTAGAGTGCCAAGGAAATGTTCCTGGCAATCTTGACTTAACTTTTTTTTTGCAATGTAGAAATGATTACTGTAGAGCTGCAAGGCAGAAGAAGGAGGAGAATAGTATGAAGGAAAAGCAGTGGATTGGGTGTTAGGCGTATAACAAGCCAATTGCCTCGGCTATAGTTATCAGCAGCTAATTGGAACATTTCAGGGAATTAGAACCAATTATCTGTGATATCATTAGAAATGGCATTACTAAGTTTGTTATAGACGTCTTCAAATGTACCTGAAAGATTACAGAAGGAGAGAGCTAGCAACTAGTTGGCTCGGTTTTCTGCGAACAGACAAGCATTTTATTTTCGGTCTTTAAAAATGACATATGCGATTGCTCTATACCTCCATCTACTGTCAGTCAAAGGGTAAAAGTGGCCTGTCACTTGCTTTACATTTAATCCCCTTTGAAAGAGGAATGATTGGCTTAGTTCATAAAGAAATAAGCATTGGTTAAAAGTATTTTAAAAAAAAATTCCAGCATCAATCTATATACTAATGAAAATAACTAGAATCTTTGAAATACAAAACATAATTCCTCTTTGTATCTCTCATTATGCATCATTTCTGTTCCAGGTTGTTGATGACTGGGAACACAATGAAAGGCAACATGGCATACATGGCCTAACCGATCAACAGAGTAGATATGATCGATATTAATATCCAGAATAAGCACGGATAGCAGGTCCTTTGACTTTCATCATCAACAGTAAAAAAAAAAATGTCCAAGTAAAGTTGAGCATACCGAAAAAAGAATGAAGCCCATCCCAGGTAACCGACATAGGGTTGGCCAAGAGAAATACATATACACTATTTCCACAAAGTTTTCGTTCAAAAAAAGAAAAAAAAAAAACGTTCATAAATAGTGAACAAAGTGAACGAAATGCTTAAATGGGGTTTTTATTCAAGTAATCGTTAAATTTCGAAAAAAAAAGTAGCGGCAGAATCCTCGAAGATCTCTGGTGAAGACCTTGTTGCGCATGTTCAAAAAATGAACGAATTTTCGTTCACTATTTATCCAAATGGGGGGGGGGGATGATCACTACAAATCAAAGCCTTCTCTCTCTTTTTTTTTTTTTTATTTAGCTCGGAGTCAATGGACAGGCTGATAGGTTGAAGCATATCACAGTTATTTAATGGGCTCAAATAATAACGACTAGAAAAAAATGTCTCAAAAGACAGAAGACAGTAGCCTAATTACTGGAATGACATGAAATCAAGCGAATACTCGATCTGAAGAGAAAACCACTTGTAAGAAAGGTACCTCTATCTTACTTTTTTTTTTTTGTAAGCCTTCATTTGACCTTTGTTTAGTCCTACTACACTAGATTATTATACCTGTGTTTACATTCTAAAACAGAAGCAAATAGGTTGATTAGACTATAAATGACTCTCAGGTGTGTATCTACATTACTTCAACTTGAAAGGTTCATACTACAGCATCTGAATCGTTTAATTTTTTTTTTCTTGTCTATTAGAATTAAAGCTGCGTCTCAATCTCGCCAACAAGCTGGCCGTTCTATGGCTCCACGTTGTCAGGAACACAAACTTTCATAAGATAATGTGAACACAAAAGAAAACTTTCCTTTTTCTTTCTTTGAGTTTTCCTCTCTTCTTCTTCTTTTTTTTTTCTCTCTCTCTCCTTTTCGATACTCTAATTTATATTCAACAACATGTTAGCTGCTTCCAACGTCTGGGATACTAAAACTCAAGCATTTCATGGTGGTCAAGAACATAGATTCTTGAATAACTTTGTAGAAGACTTTAGCGTTACTACAAATTATCTCGGTACACCTCGATTAGCTCTCGAAGCTGCCAAAGAAGCAGTAAGTATTTAATCCAAAAAGCAGGAGTAAAAAGGGTCGCGTTTAGCCTTTAAAAAAAAAAGAAAGAAAGAATAAGCTGACTCGGTATTTTTTTTTTTTTTTTTAGATTAATGAGATCCATCATTATCCTGCTGCCAATCAGGAGCCTGCAAAATCTTATTTGGCTGAATTTTTATGGGGATCAAATTATGCTCAACATCACGGTCGTTTGTTGATGGGAAATGGTGCATCTGAACTGATTGATTTGGTTGTGCGAAAGGCTCTTTTATCATTTATGGAAAGAGAAATTAAAAAGCCTACTTGGAAAGGAAGTCCTTGGAATGTGCAGGTTAGTATACATAGCTTATATAAATGAATGGGCCTAATGTATAATAATAATAATAATAATAATAATAATAATAATAATAATAATAATAATAAAAAAAAAAAAAAGGGGGGGACCACTACAAACATTCAAGATGATCACTGACTGTCAATTTTATTAAAGTATAGAGAATATCAGCGTAGTGCAGAAACAAATGGATTTGAGATCTTAGATCCTTCCAGCCCAGAAAAGGCTGATATGATCTGCATTGTCAACCCTTGTAATCCTACAGGGGATTATTTTTCTGTTGAACCTTTAAAAGATTGGATCAAGAACAATGTTAAATCGGGTGGATGCGTTATTGTGGGTAACGTATCGCCTCTCTATTTAGAGACCAAGAAGATGAAATAAGCTTGAGGTACATTTTATTGATCGAGTTGTTTTTTTTCCTTAAACGTACAGATGAATCCATGCAGCCCTGGCACTCTGCTGATTTTAGAAACGATTCGCTCATTTCTGAACATGAGTTTGCTAAAGACATGTACGTTGCCGAAAACGTATCTGTTCATGTCATGCATTCTTGGACAAAAATCTGGTCTTGCACAGGCCTGCGTATTGGATCTGTCATTTGTCCGACAGATGCTCATTGTGAGGCTTTACGTAAGATTCAAGTACCTTGGTCAGTGAACGGCCCTGCCTTAAAATTTGTTGAAGCTGTAGTCAATGATACAGCCTATCTTCAAGAGACATGGGATAATACAAGTCGCCTTCGAGCTTACTTGGTGGACCAATTAAAGTCACTTGGTCATGCTGAATGGGAATATCATGGTAAATCATTCTTGAGTTGGGTCTGGCTAGATATGAAGGACGAGACAGTGGCTGAGAAGGCTATTGACTTGGCACGTGCTGCTGGTGTCCCAGTAAGAAGTGGTAAACCTGGCTATCAATGTAATTCGTTTGTCAGAGTAGCAGTACGTAAGGAAGCGCAGGTGCATATTCTTATTCAAGCTTGGAAATCCTTGTAATATAATAATGTAATTAATAAAAAAAAAACTATATAGAATTCAGTATGCGCCTGCCAAATAAAGGTGGCGCTATTAGAGAGAGAGAGAGAGAGAGAGAGAGAGAGATAAGACAACGATTGCATAAAGAATGGTGGATTTAGGTCCTGATTTATACTGTTTATGAAGGAGTGAAGAATGGGCTTTAGGGATTTTTTTTTCTAGGAGCTTTTGAAGCATTTAGATCAACTGAATGATAACTTTCAAACACTTTGTGCATAGGCAACGAACAATTTATATAAGAGATGTTTCTTTTTTTTTTGTTTTGTTTCGTCTGTTCTCTTGATTTTACCATTGTATCGCTTTCTCACCTTTGTATTCTTTCAGCTAGATGTTTGCAGCCCTGTTGCTATTTTTTGGCTATAGTTTTACTTGCGCTTTAGCAGCTCCTCTTAGGCGTCGAGCACCAGGAGGACGCAGCAAACACGAGGGACATAGGAAATATATAGCTTTTGAAGGATCCGGTACACATTACGATGTAGCCGCAGGCGTAGGCTCCTGCGGAGAAACTAAATCTAATGATGATCTCGTGGTAGCTTTGAATAAAGATCAAATGAAAAATGGTATGATTGTGTTATACGTATGGTCCCTGTATTGATTTTTTTCTTTGTGTTTTTTTTATTTTATTTTATCTGACAGGTCCTAATCCAAACACAAATTACCGTTGTGGTCTGCGGGTATCTGTCAAAGGAGCAAAAGGAAGTACATATGCTACAGTAGCTGATACATGTCCAGGTTGTGCATCAGGTAAATGCTTGAGGAAACAAAAAAAAAAAAAAGAGAATATTCTCCGTTCATGTATTCTTATAAACCTATGTGTATACAGGGTCCATTGACATGTCACCGTCGTGTAAATATACAGTTTTTTTTTTCTTCTTTACCTCTGCATAAAAGAAAAAGGATATAAAACTAACATGCTACATACTTAGTGTACTCTGTTGTATGTGGTGACTTGGACCTTGGTGTTTGTGATATAACATGGGATTTCGAATAGATAGTAATAAAGATATCATTTTGTTCTAGTTGTTTGTTTGTTCCTTCAAATATGTTGTTCCTCGCTCACTTTTGCAAGCAAGTGTTTCACTTTTTTTTTTTTTTTTTTTGGGGCTTGAATCATATAATATCAGTTTATGATTCTGTTTGCTCTGTAAGGTTGTGATTACTGTTTTTGCTCTTTCTCATTTTTTTTTTTGTTGATTTGCTTAATTTTGTTCAACACTGTTTGAAGAGACACGATGTCTATCAAAGATAGACGTTCTCATAGATCAGCTGTTTGGAAGCATGTACCGCGTCAGATCAAGGGCTTACTTAAAAAGAAAGAGAAGCTAGGGCAGGCCGCTTCTTCTCTCCTTTCATCTTCTTCAATTCCTTCGACTTCTCCTTCAAAAGTTGCATTTGCAAAAGCGAAAACACCACCTTTGATTTACCGCCTGTTTCCTTCCAACAGAAACAGACACAAAACAATACTTCAGCTCAAGAAACAACAGTGGGATCAAACAGAAAATGAGATTGATCTGTACAAACATGGGGGATCAATTCGGCAGCAACTCATATCCTTTTTATCTCCTTCTGTTGAGGCAACAACAACGACTAAACAAGAGAGCTGGACCCAATGGCTGACTACCGAAAAGCTGGATGAGATGAGTCGAATATATATGGCTACATTGCACAAAATACGGTTATTGGGCTATTATTCACTGGAACAGCAGTTGTCTGTACACCACTTGTTAAGCAAGCTACAGCATCCCACAGACCATCTGCAAAACTCTCGTCAGCAAAACTCAACCAAGAAGGCCATGTTGGCTCGTGCGTCTCATCAACATCCACTTTTGTTTCAGCGTGAATTCAGTTCATTGCTTTCTGGAAAAGCCATGATTGACTCTATTCTGACAAACAATCGAAAACCTAGACGGACACGTTATATCTTTATGTTACTCAATACACCTGTTGCACATATCAAGGATGGAATTCACCCAATCACGGAGACACTTGGCAGACTACGCAAGCCGTTTGCCGAGACATCAAGCGTTGTGATAGCAGATGAATTGGAAGATCAGAACCATGCCTCTTTTGTATCTGCCGAATACTTGCTGGATCCAGTCACACTCCACAGCGACTTTTATAATAAACAATCCTCTCAACTGTATCATCAATTGGAAGCAAAGTTAAGCTGTACAACAATAACAAAGCATCTGCCCTCAGCTGAGCAAAACATGGCCAAGTTGGAGGTTCAAACAAACTAAGGCTCTTCTTGTTCATTTTGATGAAAATGTTTTTTTCTGTCTTCTTTGTACAATTACTCTTTTTTGTTTATTATTAAACTTTATTCTTTATTTAAATAAATTAAACATAATCGTTAAAAAAAAGAAGATGTGAGCCTTTTTTTTAAAAAAAAAAGGGGAAAGATGATGTCTATCAACGGCGATTTTGTTTTTTATTTCTAAAAAACGAAAAATTAGTTTTTATTGTTTTTTCTTTGACTATCTAAAAAAGCAAGATGAAAAAAGAGGAACAATCAATACAAAGAAAACACAAGCCTGTTTGTGATCTGGGATGAGGCGTAAATTTTCTCTTGTTTTTTTATCGCCATTTTAAGGTTGTTTATTGTTTTGACTTCCCTAATAGTTTTATCTATGTATTACTGCAGCTGACTGGAATACTCACGGACTCTATTTTGGGAGGATTAATTGAAAAAAAAAAAAAGGTTTGTATTGTAGTTCAATCTTAAAAAAACCACCTTTTATTATTGTAAAAAGTCAGATGTTTGCAAAATCCTTTTAAAAAAAAAAAAAGAAAACTTCTTTGTTTTCTTCCCTTTTTCTTTTACTTTCTTTTTTTTTTCTTGCTTTATTTCTCATACACTATCTAATGGACTCTAGAAAATATCAATTATACAAGACTGAAATGTGTCGAAACTGGCAAGAGATGGGAAGTTGCAGGTAATAAACCAAGATTAAAAAAAGTCAAATGAGTCCTGATTTCTGTTGCTTAGATACGCCAAAAAATGTCGATTTGCTCATGGTCAACAAGAACTTCGATGCGTTCAACGCCATGCAAAATACAAAACTGAGATATGCAAGACGTTTCATCTAACCGGAACATGTTCTTATGGTGTTCGATGTACTTTTATTCATGATGAACATATGCCACCAGTTTCATCCTCTTCATCTTCTCTATCCTCATCTCCTTTATTTAGCCCAATGAATCAGCAATACCTTCCATTTCCTCTTTTTCATGACGATCTAATTTGGAAAAAGCCAGAAATGAACATTTGGTCAACTCCCCTTTTTGATAGACGCTCTTCAACCTCATCCGTTTCTTCATTGTTTCTTTGAGCACTCGAAAATAAGAGGAAACATCTCCCCTCCCTCTTTTCTTTCCATCCACTCCTCCTTCTTTTTTTTCAATTATTACTGCTCTTGTTCATACACAATTAACATATATTCATGCACTCTACAATTGAAATTTTTTTTTAATCATTATTATAATTATATAAAGTAACCATTTAGCATCTTGTACTTCTTTTGCAGAACAGAAAGAGATTGATTAAAGCTGTGCTTAAAGAAGACAGTAATATTTAAAAGCAACGCAAGGGAACAGTAAAGTATGAAACGCAACCAAAATAGTTAAAATATAAAAAAAAAAGGGAGAGGAGGGGAGATACATAAATTGTAGATGAAACCTATGCTTTGTTTTTGTTTTTGTTTTTGTTTTTCTTTTATGGTTAAAAAACGACGAAAAACTGTTTCATATCTTTACAATAGCAACAGTCTTGATTTTAAGAATTGTGTCACTCAAGTTCTCACATTTGAACTTCTTTGTTCTTGCTAAATCGTTTATTCTCTATAGTAAAAAAAAAAATGTCTATGTTGAATTGTCGAGATAAAAAAAAAATAAAAAAAAAGAGCTCTAGACAGCAGCACAAAGAGTAATTTGGAATATCACTCGTCTTTAGAAAGAAAGGAATACATATTCTCAAGAAAGCACTTATAGCTTGACTAATCACATCATCCAATCAGATAAGCCGATTTGATTAAGCCTATGACAAATGTTGAAATGGGGGACAACAATCAGATTATCCATTTAAGCGGAGGAAACGCAAATTGATTATCTTTGCTTTTTTTTTATTTTCTATCCCCGTCTCTTTGGTGGTACTTTCTTAGTTATCAGATAGTGTGGTACAAGAGGACAGACATCAAAGAAAGAAAGAGAAAAAAGAGAGAGAAAGATAGTCATAGAAAAAGAAAAGTGTTATTTGCTTCATAAGCAAGTTTATCTATTATGTTTCCTCAAGCTGCTTTTCTATTTTATTATTCTTCTTTCTGTATGGACTTCTTTTTTTAAGGTTGACTGTATTTGTTTGCTTTTTCTGGCTTATATCAAAGAGATAAGGTCAAACAGATTGAATCCGGCCCATCAATTTGTATATCAGATTCTAAATGCTTATCTGATTGGCTATGTCGATATCAAAGCATCACTGAAAAAAAAAAATTCCCCTTGGATTCGCATGTGTCGCAACGCGGGGGTGTACGGACGATGGGGCATGAAAAAAATGAGATTCTTTATCAGATAAAACATGATTGGCTTAGGTCTATTAAAGGCAAGGAGGCTTTTTTTTTTTTTTTCGTAATCAGATTTTTTTTTTTTTCAAATAAATATAGCTTAAAAAACCTGGGTACATGCTCTTTTTCTTTTTTCTTTTAATTTTTTTTTTGTCTTATTTTCTATCATCCTTCTTACATTTACTTTCTAAATATACTTATTCCATCCCCTCCCCCCACTCTTATTATTGTTATTATTTTACAAGACAAATGACTGAAGAATACGATTATGAATCTCTTGGTAGTAATGCTACTTTAACTCAAGATGCTATGGCCGGTGCACTTGCTGGTATTGCCGAACATTGTGCCATGTATCCTGTTGACAGTATTAAGGTACAGAAAAAAAATAACTATTTCGAAAAATAAAAATCTCACTTTGCTTCCAATAGACTCGAATGCAAGTAATCCAGACAGTGCCTTTAAATACATCTACTGCAACTAGACCTCAACTCAAAACAGCCGGTAATGCTGCTACTGCTACCACTACTACTGCTGCTGCTACTGCTGCTCACCATAGTAAGCATCATCGTCACGTCCATTCTGCTGCTATTGTAGATGCTACTGCAGATGCTTCCTTCAAGGGCCTCAAATCTGCCTCTCGTAATCTTTGGCGCGGTGTGAATTCGGTTGTGATGGGTGCAGGCCCTGCTCATGCACTTCATTTCGCTACCTACGAAGCATGTAAGGAATCCTTTGGAAGCAACCATCTTTTATCCAACGCTGCTGCTGGTGCTTGTGCCACTTTAGCTCATGATACCTTAATGAATCCCTTTGATGTGATCAAACAGCGTATGCAACTGGGTGACAGTACCTATCGCTCTGTCAGAGAATGTGCTCGCCATGTATATGCTAAGGAAGGACTTGCTGCTTTCTACATTTCGCTACCTACTACCTTGACCATGTCTATTCCTTTCCAATCCATCCAATTTGCTACATATGAATATTTCCGTAAGTCTCTAAATCCTACTGGTGATTACGACCCAAAGACCCATGCCATTGCTGGTGGTCTTGCTGGTGCTATTGCTTCCTCCTTGACAACACCTCTTGATGTAGTAAAGACACTTTTGCAGACACGCGGTTCCAATAGCGACCCTCGTATTAGAAATGCATCTGGATTAATGGATGCTGTACATATTATTAAGGAAAGATATGGTGTTCGAGGTTTCTTTAGAGGTTTCAAGCCTAGAATGTTGACACATATGCCAAGTGCTGCCATCAGCTGGAGTGTGTACGAATACTTCAAGTGGTTCATCAGCCGTACCAACAACCCTACCATTGAAGACAAGAATATCTTACGTCTGTAAGCAGCTTCGACCTCTTGTACATATATCACATCATACATGCATTTCTTTTACATTATTACCACCACCTTTATTTATTTTCTAAAGTATAAGGGTTTTTCCGAAAACAAAATAATCTGTCAACTTTATTACATTCTCCACTTTTTTTTTTTTTTGAAAACCCCATTCAACTCTATCCCCCCCTATATAGAATGCTTAAAGAAAAGAAAAAAAACACGCCCTCTTAAAACCCCCCCCCCCCCATTGACAACATATTCCCATTGTTTATTTTCCCCTTCTCTTCAATAGAAATTTAACATTTTACATTACCATCATGTACACTTTTATTAAATAAAGCTGACTAGAAAACGAAATATAGATTGATTGTATCAACGATTAGATAAATCTAAATTAAGTAATGAACGTAATGACACATAATGTGTTTCCCAAAATCCATTGTGCTCCTGTAACCATACCTTGTAACTTCTTTTTCTTTCTTTTCTATTCTATGCTGTTTGATATTAGCATAACCAAGACAATACAGACTCTGTTTAAGCCTGTATTTGAGAGAGAGAGAGATAACAGTGGCGCGTTTTCAAATACGATAGATGATATAGAAGGGCCTACTAGTGCTATTTTCATCCTATGAAGTGATGTTTCGCCAGAAAAAAAAATTCAAGCATCGCTCAAGTTAGGAAAAAAGATGACACAGAGCTTTTCTCTCTCTTTTTTTTTATACCGAAATATACGCTTGGTCGGTTGTTCTTTTCTAAACCTTTGGAAAACTGTAAGAAAAGCACTACCTTTATAAATTCATTTTTAAAAAAAGAAATCGAGTTGTATTTATTTCATTTTCGGCTTCTTTCTTTTTTATCTTGAAAAGTTGTGAAGTACTTCATCTTGGCTTATATTGCTTTTTGTTTGCTGGCTGAAAGCTTTACTTTAGACTGGTATTATTTGACTGTTAACAGGACATTGCTGAGTCGTGAGTTTGAATTTCGCAAACCAACAGAAAACAGTTTGTTATATCGAACTGAGAGTACATGCCAACAAGCAATGGTGTATATCATTCGTTTTCTAGCGATTAAAATTCTCAATAGAAAGAGTTCTTGTTTGACACCTCAATGAGACATTAGATATATACAAGTGAAGATTTAGCCACAAAAAGAAGGGAACTTGACTTTTCCTCTTCTTAAAAACATGCATTATTGTCCTCCTCCTCTCTTCAATTTCTCTTTTAGCTATATACGATCTGTGCAGAGACCCTATTGGATCAATTGCCAGAAGCTCTGTAAATATAAGCTAGCTTTGTAAACTATGAACTCTAGCCATTTCATATATAGCATGGCTCTATCCAAAGAGGTTTTTGATATTTATCACCGGAAAGAAGACACGAGTATTGATATCCAATATTTGATAACAAAAAGGCATCTTAACCATTGAGTTTTTTTTTTTTTTTTTTTTTTTTTTTTTTTTACAGCATTTTTTAAAAATGTTATTTATTGGCCGGGTATATAATGTAGATCAAAGTTATCTTTTTTTATGCAGCACGTTGACCTGCAATATATTGTCTAATCCAACTCGAGCTGATCTTAATTCCACTCATATCTTGTTCTTGAACAGAGGCATTATCAGAAGAAATCACATCAATAATACGCAATTCAAGTGGTGGTAATCCTCTCATTTCTCTCTCGTTGTTTACTAATCAAAGTAAGGTTAGATCAAAAGAAGAAATGTAGGTATGGGCAGAGAGGTCAATTTCGGGGGGTTTACCTAGATCACCTCCTTTCAAGGTTTCTTTGGAGACAACCAATGCATCAATGGTAGGATCTGTTGCTGTAGGTCCAAAAGGATCTGTGATAGGCACAATATGGTAGTCAATATCACGCTTCACGGTCTGCATGTAATTCTTGACATATTCAACACGCTGGCTAGTTGGTGCAATCAGTTCTTTATGGGCTTTTTTTGTCAACATGCAATCATCGGTTACGCCTACAACCATGCTTGTTTGAGCCAAGATGGCTGTCATAGTCAACAAGATACGATGACCTGCATGCAAATGATCAAATGTACCTCCTACGGCTACACGTTGAAATGCAATAGGCTCGATAGGGCCCGTATGCTCTTTCACAACAAACCCTTTGACTTCCTTGCTAGCGTCCAGTTGAAGCAATATCGTTTGATGATTAGAATGAATGTCTATGGTATAATACACATCAATACAGTTTGGTCTCTCTGCCCTTTTTTTTTTCTTTCTTACCTGACTTTTGTTGAATACAAATAGTGTTTATCCAAGGTTCAGAAAGAATATTGTAACCACAGATATCTTGGAATACAACATTGCAATCAAACAGTGGTTTGCCTTTAGCATAAGAAGCCTGAAGTTGAATTACATAAACGGTACCCAGAAAAGCTTGTACCGTTTCCCAGATAGCATCCATGCAATGCTTATTTGCTCTTATCTCTTCAGACTGAATAGCCACTACCAAGTTTGTGCCATGTTCAATAGCCAAATTGACAGATTTTTCGATGGCTTCAGCGTCTCGTTTTGTTAAAGACTTGAGCTTGTTCACCACGAGAGGTAATAAAAAGGTCATTCTATGAAAAATAAAATAAAATAAAAAAGATAACAAGTTTCGTGTGTGAAATAAATAAATAAAAAAAAAAAATTAAAATGGTTGCACATTAGGGCCATTGAATTTTTCTTTTTTTTTTTAAAAGAAAGCAAGCGAGTATCTCGAAACCATTTCTTGCGAGTGCAATCGCTTTCTCTTACAAGGTTTCTAGTAGAATATGTTCTGTGGCTATTGATATCCTTAGGTTACCAGCTTATTAGAGAAAAAAAAAACGATGCGTCTTGGAAGCTCTAACTCATCCTATGATGGATATACTTCTTTCTCTTCTTCTCCTCTTATAAAACAGTAACTATATTACTTAAGCTCCCTTAGGTTTTTAGTTTGTTCAAGAGAATGCAAGAGTATACAGCCAGTTAAAGGCTTGGAAGCCGTTTACACGGAGGAGGGGAGCTATTTCAATGTACTATAACAACCTACTTGGTAACACCAAGTTACACGGCAAAATCTATACTTTTTTTTTTCTTCAATTGGATTTTGGACAATCCAGATCTAAAAGCGAACAGATTTTTTTTTTTAAAAAAAAGAGTGGTTGTAGAAGGAGCTAGAGTTTGTGGCAGAAAGACCTAATGCTCAGTTTGAATAATAATTTTTTGAATCAAATGAAGTGTAAGGATGTAAGGCAATGGGCCACCTCCAATGTGGTAGTTTAAAAACTTTACTGTCAAACAGCTTTATGTGTTGTTCTACCCTTCCTTTCAACCAAATTGCTTTTTTTTTCATTGTCTATCTTATTAGTACTGATCTGGTCTACTTTATTATTCATCAATATATAAGTTGATCTTTTTTTTTTTATTAATCGTCTGGATTTAAAGTCAATAAGCTATGGCTGTTAGTCATCACAACCCCACAAAAATCAAATCATAAGCGGTATATCAAAATTGTTTCAGACATGAAGGTATTGTTCAAGCAGCTTGTCTAAAGAAGATCCATATAAGTTGACCTTAGTTCTTCACCAGGATAGATATCTCGTAAAGCAACAAGAGCAACAAGTCGTGTGCTTGTTTGAAAATGAGGATTCCAATACATGTTTGGTATCAAATAGCGTAAATCATTGGGAAATGTCACTGGCAAGTCAATTTCTTGGTAACAAACTATCCGTTTTCAAAATGAGAATAATATAAGAAAAAGATGAACTGGAAAACAATTTGAGATTACCGTTTGCTGTAAGATCTGATGTTTCATTATTCACAAATTGGCCTATAGCCAAAGGGTTGCTTAAGCTAAAGATGTGTATGTGAATAAATAAAACATAAAAACTCTCTATAAGGCTTGATTCTTCTTACACTGATCCATGCCTATCTATCCAGGTCATATCGCTTATTTGGATTGCACCAGGCCAATTTTCTCTCTTATAGAGTGATTGATAGATTCTACCTGATAAACCATTAGGCTTACCATCTACATAGAGGCCATCTACACATTTGAGAATATACTGATTGGCAAGACTAACAAACAAAATAGGCTCAGCAGGTAAATAAATTGTGCCTGGATAAAAACTGACAATTGTCCCTTTGGTTTGCATGGTGCCTTTTAAAAAGACACCCAAGCCTTTTAAAAAGACAATTTAGTCTTGATGATTTCTCTCTCTTTCTTTCTCTCTTACCAGCATTGGGTATACACGATGTTTTGGTTTCTACAGTAAATGTCATTTGCTTCAAATGAATAGTTGTCAATATGGCTTCCGCTGCATTTATCGCTTTTTCAGGGTTCAAGACAGTAATAGGTTCAGCAGATGAGATCGGTTGAGTTTTAGTAGGAGGTTTCAATGCTCTTGACAACAACTTGAGCGATTGCCAAGGGTAACTATAAACAAATCGTCAACACTGTATCTTTTGTCTATCTCTTTAATGCTTCTAACTCAGTCTTTCATTCAATTACAACCGATTCAAAAACTGTGCCATAAAGATATGAGTTGGAAAAAAAAAAGAATTTATTTGTCTTCAGATGCTTAGGTAGAAAAAAAAGAGAGAGAGAAGAAATAATAATAATAAAAAAAAAAGAAAGAGAAAATATTTACTTTGCAACAAATAAACACAAGCTCTTTTCTTTTTTCTTAAAATAAAAATAAAGTATTTTCTTTTAAAATTCAGATATACCTTAATCATCTCTGGCAGGACTATGGAAACAACGAGTCAATATACACATGTTAAATAGTGTCTAAACAGCCAAAATTACCTTTCTTCACTGCGAGCGGGAGAACGAGCGGGAGAACGAGCGGGAGAACGAGAGCGAGAGCGAGATCTGGATTCAGACTTTGCTCTTCTTCTGTCACGGCTGTCTTCACGGTCAGAGGATTCACGCTTGTCTCTCTTACGAGGAGGAGATCTAGAGCGGGAAGGAGAGCGAGAACGGGAGTGGGAAGGAGAGCGTCTTCTACGACGAGGAGGGCTACGTGAACGAGACTCTTCAGAGGGAGAGCGTCTTCTACGACGAGGGGGGCTACGAGAGCGGGACTTGGAACGAGAGCGAGAGCGACGACGACTGGTACGGCCAACATCCTACATGTTTCACATCTGATGAGTATAATACACCTTCAAATGTCTCTATCTCACTTACTTCACGAAGAGCAACGCGTTGACCATTCAATTCACGGTCATTCAACTTCTTGAGGGCATATTCCATATCGTCACGAATAGCAAATTCGACAATACTGTTCGATTTGAGTCATCTAGTTTTTTTTTTCTTACTGAAAATACAATGTCCACTTACCCTTCACTTGGACGGTCACGAGAGATATCAGCAAAAGTAACTTCACCAGCTTTGCGCATCATGTCTTTAAGGTCCTATATACACGAAAAAAGAGGGAAAGCCGCATACAAAATAGAAGGCAAATGAAAAATAAAAGCAAATGCATAGCCAACAAGCGGAAATAGGCAGGGAGTAGAGAGAGAGAGAGAGAGAGAGTAGACATGATCAGAAACCAACATAGTTCAAGCATACATTTACACACACACAGATAGAAAGAGAGAGAAAGAATATTGGAGATTGAAGAGGACAACATGGCCACATTCGAAAGAAACCCAAAAAACTTCTTCTCATCATCTTCTTCTTTTTCATGTTATCAAAAGACAAGAGAGTGGATAGCGTACCTGCCAGTTTGTACCGGGAGCAATATTCTCCACAATCAATCTGTAGTGAGAACGACGACTATAGAGAGAGAGATGAGTAACAAAGAAAAATCAATGAATTTGTAGTCAATCTATTTACCGGTCATTGCCACCATTGTTACGTCTATCATCAGTACGACGAGCACCGCGAGCAATTTCAACAATCAGACTAAAAAAAAAAAAGAAAGACAGGGTCATAAGTGATACTGATAATTGTAATTATTGTTCAAGCAAAAAAAAAATGTGCCTGCTTTTTTTTTTTGCTTTATTTACCGTTCACCAAGGAAACTCTTGCCATGGAAATCATAGACAACGTCCTTTGCATCTCGTTCATTGCTGAATTCAACAAAACCAAAACCGGTCTTTACGTTGATCTCGCGAATATCGCCGTAACCCTTGAACAAACGTTCAAGATCACGCTTGGTGGCATCACGAGCAAGACGACCAATATACACTCTAGTGGAAGACATGATAAGTGAATAAGAAAAAACTATTAGCAAAAAAAAAAAAGAAAAAAAAAGAGAGAGAGAAAAAAAAAAAAAAAAAAGATAAAAGGTCCAATAATGAGTAAGCGTAAGTTCGGTCCGAACATTAAAAATTAAGTCATGTATTTTTTTTCCTTTTCTTTTTTTTTTTTCTTTTAGAGTAACATTCTCTTGAATACTATAATAAAATGTTTATAAAATGCTGCATTTTTTTGACTTCTTCTTGACAGGTGGCTCCAATGCAGCCACAATGGCTTCATCAAAAACGTTCTTAAGACCCTTTTGTGTCAGGGCGGAACATTCAACGTATTTGACTGCACCTAATTCACGAGCTAGTCGTTCACCTGCTTCAAAACTGATAGGTCTTTGCTTTTGTCTTGTCAATTTCTCTAGCACAGTAGGATCTTGACGCAAATCAACCTGTGTACCGACAATTAAGCAAGGTACTCCCGGGCAATGGTGATGTACTTCTGGAAACCATTTTTCTTTCACATTTTCAAAAGAAGCAGGTGAGGTAACTGAGAAACAGACCAAAAAGACATCTGTTTGAGGATAAGATAGAGGTCGAAGGCGGTCATAATCCTCTTGACCTAGAAACAGAAAAAAAAACAAGAATGAGCCATCATGCATTCAATAATTGGCTATGTCTCTTGTTTTCACCTGCTGTATCAAATAAACCCAATGTGTATGGTTCTTCACCAATCATTACTGTGACAGCATAGTTATCAAATACCTAAGAAACCATAGCAACGATTAGCCTAGGTATCAAATGGAAATCAAATGTCTTCCTTCTTATTATAAATGAATGAAAGAGGAGGGAGAAATGGAAATGGAAAAGAAGGAGACTCTATAGGTGCGTATAAAGGCATTCGTTTTACTTACAGTGGGAACA
>JAIWNE010000150.1:0-67234 GCA_025331445.1 Blakeslea trispora | reverse complement strand
TTGTCGGTTCGATACGCTTCCTACATTCATAGATTTAATGCTCATAACAATAGCACTGATAGCCACATAGAACTTACACGACTTCACACCAATTGCGGATATTCTTTGGTGATCAAGTCCAATTGAATCCAGACGACGTTTTGTTGTGTCGTTTGATACCACTGTGGATACTTTTGACACGGTTGGAGGTACGGTTGCCCATATGAACATAATTGTTCACATAACAACCGACCCAGTGCTTACGAAAAGCCATCATACTGTTCGTAAATACAAAAAAAGTCAACCCGTAATAGCACATAATATTCTGTTCTGTGTTTGTTTTACCTGGTCAGATATTCAAATCATATCTTTGCCTTTGTCTTTGCAAAGACCATCTTGAGACACAAAAGCATCGTACTCCAACTTCAGGCTTTTCAGCCCTTGCATGCTGTTGGTCTTCTAAGCAATTTCGTGGATAATTGACCGAAATTGCTTCTCCAACTGGTAACGAGCTGCATTGTCTGTGTGAAACAAGTTTTGAAGCTCTATCAGTAACAGTGGCGATTTCGTTTAATCGTCACATCAACATACCATGCTTTGCTTCTCTGTTCATGTTCTTAATCAGCCTCTTCATAAAATTATGTACAATATGTACATAACAAAGAATGTGCTTCGACTCAGGAAACACAGTCTTGATAGCGTTCATCAAAGCTTGGTCTTTATCTGTCACGAAGTTGTTTGGCAAGCGATGCGAACTTGTTTCATGGGGCCAAGTAATTGACCTCAATTGGCGCATTGCCCACTCATAAGACTCAGCAGTCTCATTTTGCATCCAACAGCCAGCAACATGAATGGTTGCAAGCTGCTTTGTTCTGGTCTCAGAAGCAACTGTACCAGCTACCACAAAGTTCAACAATACTATGCGATGGCTGTTGGTTTTGTAGGTAGCACCAACAACGACACTTTCATACAAGCGACGCAATTCTTCTCTGCCATGTCTGTGCATGAAGAAGACTGCGACTGCTTTGTTTTCACTGTCTGTCTTGACACGGACTTGGTGGCCAGTATGCTCCAAGTTGGAGATAAACTCTGGCATGTCAGCGAACATGTCACGACAGAAGCGTTGCTGAATGTTATGCAAGTCGCTAACGGTGATGCCATTATCACAGTCCCTCTCAACTAGCATCTATGAAGGTTACAAATACATCAATTTTAGTATTTAACTAGACTGTGTATTTGTCTTAACAATTTAGAGGAAAGCATTGGTCTTATACAACTCAAACAAGACAAATTAACGTATAAATACGATGCTATAGTCATTGACTTTTAACAACGATAGTTTATCTTTGCTCTTTATTTTTGTATGCATTAGACACTTTACCAACCAATCATTCGTATCTCAAACACATTATCAAAAATGGTATCATTGAAACGATAGCGGATTGCACTAAAAAGGCAGACATAAATAACCGTTTGGCTTACCTTCAAGACAACACTAGGCGTCTCTCCTTTTCTCATCATGCTGCAGGCAAACTCAAAGTCTTCGGAAGCAAGCTTTCTGTAGACAGTATAGGTCGACAAGTCATTTTTCAGAGCATGGTTATGCTCGATAGTGACTTGCCGAACCTCCCAAGGATTTTCGACATCACGTACCTTACTGGCGTAGATACGCAAAGGACATTCCTTTCTGCCAGACTTGTGAGTCCTGATGCTCTTTTGGTTGGCTAATAGAGTGTTTCCCGTTCAAATTTCAGTTCCTCTGCTAATTTCGCTGTACTTTTTTGTCAAGATCTTACTGTTGGCATCTTTTTCGGCCTCGTCTTTTTCTTCTTCGACTTGAGGCTTCATGGCTTTTCTGTAAACGCCACCATGTCTACATTGCAAAGTGATGAAGCGATCTTTGGCGCTCTTGCCAGTAGTGATGGGGCAGTTAAACTGCTTGCCAATCTCCTGAGCTTTTTCCCTAAGCTCTTTCATGCTCTTAAACTTGGCACCTACAAAAAATGCCTTGCTCAACTCCTCATTCATGTTGTGAGAAGACTCGTCGAAGTTGGTTCCTTTTTCTTCAACAATGACTTCCTCGTCAGAAGACAAGTACTCTTTGACATCGTAGCTGTCCCAATCAGAAGCTTCATTAGCTTGTCTAGTTTGAGACTTAGCAGCGGTGAGTTGAGAGTTGTTGAATGTAGCTTGAGAGTTCATTTTATAAAGAAAGTAGAAAGAGAAGTTTATTTTTGCAAGCGAAAAGAAAAGTTTAATAACCCGCGTTAACATTCTTCTTCGGGCTACAAACTTCCGCTATTCTCATTGGCTGAGCTTTAGCAACGTCACTGAAGGGCCAGAATGTTAGCGTGGAAGGTTAGCGCGGGGAACTTTATTCTTCGTTTATACTCATTAAAAATGACATCATCTTGTAGTAAAAAAAAAAAGTTGTTTTTATTGTTAAAAAAATATTGGTACATAATGACATGAACAAAGAATAGTTCTTTTCTCTAGCTTAGATATTAAAAATTAAAAAAAGGGTATGAATGGACATATAATAAATGAAAAATAAGAATGCAAAAAAAAAGAAATGATATATAAAGAAAAGGTAATAAAGAGAGCCAGCCTTAGAAATGGAGTTTGATGTTGACGTTATTGGTTTTGTTGTGTATGTTTTTTTGAGTGAAAGGAGTACAAAGAGAGACTTGATAGAAAGAAGAAAAAAAAAGAGCGCGCAAAAGATATGCATGCATGAACAAGGAGAGAGAGAGAAATAGCAAGAGAGAGATTATATACAATAGATAAATAGACCAAATTCCACAAGTCTTGAAACCTCTATAGCCGGCCAAGAGAGAAGAGAGAGAGAGAATATATATAGAAAGAACTGCCCTTTTGTTCCTGCTCCTTTTTTCTCTGAAACTTGATTTTAGAAGAATAAAATAAAAGCAGATACAATCCCTTTCAGGATATGACCCTTCTCCCGAGTACAATGCAATGCTGTTCACCATTTATTCTGGAACGGGCTTCTTGGGACACATAATGGAGTAATGACCCTTTTGACCACAGTGAATGCAACGACCGTCAGACATAGTTATAAAATATAGGTATTTGCTTAAAGTATATAGAGAATATAGGTGTTATTTCTTTTAAAAGAAAAGTAATGAACTAAAAAAGAAAAAGAAGGGAAAGAAGGGAAGAATGAGAAGACCTTTTTATAGCTGTTTCCAAAGGAGATTTTTTTACTTTTTGTGTGCTCAATTTATTACAATTACTTTTAGTTAGATGCCGATCTCCTCCGGCACGTGGCTAAACAAAGTAACACAAAATTTGATTTGTTAGGAACTAATAAACAAATAAAATACAAAAGGGAAAAGAAAAAGACAGATGGAATAAGATTGACAACAAAAAGCAAGATTTGATGTCATCTTCATATCTTAAATTTCATATATACACATATATATAACTAAACATACTCTAAACCAAGTCATGTATTCAACAAACCAAACTCACACGCGTGAACAATCACACGTAATGAGTAATCACACTCACACACTCACACATCTCCTTTTTATTTCATTTCTTTTTTGTTGATGTTGAATTCGATGGCACCAATAGAAACAACAAAAGTACCTCCTCATCCGGAGTGTTTATTCGGTCGAGCTCCGATTTATTATTAAACTTGGAATATTACAATAAACGGAGTTGAGCAAATAGAAAATGCTTGGAGAGAAAAATTAAACTTCATTATTCTTTTGAGTTGTCACAACAACTTGTCTAATGTGACAAAACCAATTTTAAAGCAAGACAATAACCACAAACAAATAAATTTTTTTCGAATATTTGTGGCTTTATATCGAATTTCACGTGGCAGTGGCTTTCGTGGTCTCCAAAAAAGAAACATATTCTTGTTTTCCATTTCTTCCTTAAACATGGTTATTATTATTACAAAAAAAAAGCAAGATATTATCTCATTGAGAATCAGTTTCTATGGTAACACATTACCGGTCTGAGGACTTTATTTTTCTTTCTAAAACAGGAAAGAATTTTTATATATATACAATTTTTAAAATTACGTTTTATTCTTATACATCATGTTTAACCAAAGAAAAAATAAACAAGCTTCAAGTTGGTATGAAAGAACAATAGTAATAAAAAATAGAGGGGAATATACAGTTGTATCTATCCTAGCTATCTTCGTACGCTTGACATGTTGCAGCTTATTGTTTAAGCAATGATGATGTAAGAGCCACTTTCTTTCTATTCCATTCCATTGTATTCAAATACAGAACAAAATTGAATTGCGCTCTAAATAAATAAACCAGGACAAAACTCAGGTCATCTAGAGTTTCATGTTCTTATGGGTCTCTTGAATAACTTCAATGCTACCCCACTGTCCACCATTCAATTCTAACAAGCACAAAAGAAATAAGCAGAAAAGGGCTTTAGATTAAGCTTTCTTGTGATAAATTAAATTTATGCCAAATTAACCAAATTTAAATAAGACGAGACTATTACAAATTGGATTTTATTGACCTTTGCCATGGTTGGATAAAAATGTATTTTGTAAGACGTTTGTAGCGTCATAGGCCAATTGGTTTGATAGTAAGGAAGCTAGTCAAAGTAGCCACACATACTTGTTTTAGATCTACGCCTTGTTTTTCTGTAGAAAGATGCAAGTCCCGGCTATGTGAAGAAGAACAGAGCTTCAGATATGACATTTCTTTTTTGGTGGTGAGCTAAGAAAGGATAGAGTTTGAGGTTGTTGAGAGATCAACATGTAGCCATTTGTGGTCAAAAGAAAACAAAAAGGAAAAACTGACTTGTTTGGGCATAGGTTAACTCCATCAATAAAAAGAAAAAAAAACTTTCGATCCACAGACGATTTATGTTGGCAGTTAAAAGAGCTATTAAGGAACAACGATTACTAGTTTGAATCAATTCCAAAGAGAAAGAATATACATTTTGAATAAGCACCGATTCTAAAATTTTGATACACCAAATATCATCAACATAATAAAGGAATAGGTATCAAGACCCCAAAAAAAAAGAATATGGTCATAATATGTGAGAGATCGATAATGAACAGAACAAACACGCATGAGGAACTCCATGCTTGTAGAATTCATTTACATAAAGAATACAACTCCTTTGTCAGATCAAATTAATTAATGTCTCTTTGGCAACCATTGGATTTCTTGCGGAGAATACTTCTTTTTTGGTAGATTGAGTTATTGTAATACATTAGAGAGGTCTATAATGGATATAGAAATTCAATGACAGGCTTTAAAAAAACGAAATAGCGGAACGTAATAATTTAAATTGGATGATTTCTTTGTAGGTTTGAGAAGCTCATTAAAGGAAATAAACAGTTCAAATAATTGTCTGTGTAGTCTCGAAATATGGTTAGGCTCTAAGAATAGATCTGTTGAGTAGACAAAGTATTTATTCTTGTTATGCTAACATTGACATATATTATGGGTTTTTTTCTTTTAACTTTGCACATGCTGTTTAATTTTTGCTCTTTTGAATTTTGAGCTTTTAATTTGCGCATTGATAAGAACATTTTGCGCTGAAGAGCGCCTTTTTTTTTTTGGCGTATGAAGCCCTCGAGCTTTTGTTACTTGGAGCATGCGCTCCCGATCCAAACATCTTTCAAAGAATGAATAAGAATGCCTTGTCCATCCTTGACAGACTTCCTGAGTTGCCTTTTTTTTTTGAGGACTCAACAATCCGATGACTTAAGTTGAACGACATGGTGAGTGTATCTCTCTTTACTCCCAGTTTTGATTTTCAACTTAAACTCTTCAATTGGACTTAAGTGGGGGGGGGGAAATAAGGAGGAAGATATAAAACCTTGTATTCACAACCTACGATGGTTTTAATTATTTCTGCACTCTCATCGATGAAAACACTATCTATCACCACAATTACCAAAGTTACTGCGGCTTGTTGGGCAGACATTCTCGTCATTGTTACAAGATTGATGAGCTCTTCAATCTGCTGAGGTGAGTAAGAACAATAGCTTCCTCGAACTTTATTAGCTACTGACTTGCTCTTAACCTTCTTTCTTTTTTTGAGGCAGCAACGCATTTATCTCTATATTTTCTTTGTTTTTAGCTACGTCTTCCTCCATTCTCCACTGCTTAGAGTCTCTGAGCTTAATTAAGGATTTGATTCCAAGTTGCTCTTCCGCATTTTGCTTTGATTCTTGTTCAGGCTGCCAATGATGCCACTCACGTATTACAGCTTCTGCAATGTCGGGAACTTGCAAGACCTTTAACTCCATAGGCTCTACTTCGAACTAATCAGCGACAATAAAGCAGTGCATGTATTCATCAGATGTGGGTGTGTTTGACGTTTTAGTTATAACTTCGTACGCAAGAAAAAAAAACACTCTTCATGCGCAATATGCGTTTTTAAGATGAACAAAATGCTTTTCCCCTCCACTGACTAAGCCTCTTATCACCTCTATAGCCAACCGCTAGTTCAACAATCTACATTTCCATGCCTTCACCTCTAAAGGCAAAATTGGCACTGATTCCTTAATTAGATGCAACACCACAAAAGCTACGCACTCATTCAACATGCTCTCGTCCATTGGCTTCAACTCTATAGGTTTCTTGGTTGTCGACTCTGCCAACAGACCATCAGACCACAAATGAAATACAGCTTGGCGATATCCAAACTCCTGAAAAAGAATGTGTAGCAATTAGAATCTATATAGAAAATCACCCTAAGATGAATCTTTGAGACCTCCGAACACAGTTCTACCAAGACCATCCGTCATCTTTGCAAGGTTCCCACCATGGATTCCCGAGCGGCTATCCTTTAGACCAGGCTAACAGTTCGCTTAGTTACTCTGCCTGATAGTGCACTTTTAGCTACTCTTCTACCTCTCCTCTAGCAAGCTCCGCGGTCCCAGTGGTCAACCCTTAGCGTTACTTCCCTTTGCTCTACTCTATCGCTTCCCTTCAGTTCCGTTGGCCCTGCTGACTTCAAGATGGTTCGCCACCAGCTTCTCCATGATGCTTTTGATGCGAAACGTGCAGCTTAGTATAGCGCAACTCTGCCCTCCTCTGTCGCCCTTCACTTGGTATTGATCCTATCATGTTGCTCCCTATGACCATGGTCGAACGCAGTCTTCTTGATCGCTGGTGCTTGGGTTGTCTTCTCGACGAGAAATTGGGTCCATATCTTTGCGGCTTCCGCAATATGACCAAAAAACATATCTCAATTTGTCTCTCTCTCCACCTCTGCCTACATGTGCCCTACCGTATGGAAGATCCAATCTCCCATATTATGAACAAGCTACTGCACAAGCGCCCACCCTCTACTCATACGAAACAATGCAGACAATATACCCGGCCCACATAGATATCATTACTGCTATTCATCGATGGTATGAACCATCAAGGTGCTGCTCCTTTGCCTAAGCCCCAATCTCCTACCTCATCTCCATCTCTTAAATGGCTGAAGGATGAGTAGCATTTCCTCTTCTTCCTTTCTTGCCTTTCTATTCCTTGATCCGTCAAGAAAGTTTTTAGCTCCTCTTCCGTTGTTAACCCAATTGTTCTGATCCGGGCAATCAAGATGACATCTCGCCGCGTGCTCAAATGGATCATATAAACATATTCAATAAACAACCTTTAAAAAAACTAAAAGAAAAAACCTGTGCCCCATTTTACTAATTAAGTCAATTGCTATATGTATGATGTGTTATAATTGAAGCATCACTTACAAACTTTTGTTTCAGCCTAAAAGACAAATCACTTTTCCATTTGCGCCAATCATTTGTGAGTTTTCACCTTTTGATTTTTAGTCAACAGGTTTGGCTGTATATCCATTGGATTTATCTTACTGTTAGGCAACTATTACGGGCGTAACGCTCTGGCGTGCCGTTTCTCGCAGTCAACTTTAAAAAGAGTATGGTTCCAAATATCATGTTTTTGAGTTGTAGGTATTGAATCATCTTGTCATGAACCAGGGCTATCAATTCGTAGTACTTGATTTGTTTTCTTTGATACAATTCCTATACCTCACTGCTAAAAAGAGAGAATAGCTTCAGCACAATACGCAGATTCAAATTAATTTGCCAGAAATTGGAGTCATCTGTTCATGGAACAAAGAACATGTTTATATCTCGAATGAGAGTAACAAAAAAAAGGAGCATAAAGAAATCAATCAATTTTAAAGACAATAGCTGATGGTTGTCAATTGGCGATCAATAGCTTTATTCATCTAATAGAATCATCTACTTGGATAACAAGTGACGATTCTAGGAGGTTCTTGACGTATCGCTTCGGTTAAGATGCTCCATAGTCTTAGCATGGACAGTATTGACTATAGGCCAAATACGCTCGACTGATCTTCCCATACCCAGTGTAATCCAATGATTATTGTTTACATGTTGAAGTGTCAAAGACAAATACTTTTTACCTATTGTACACAGTGCATTATTGTGTTGAGAAAAAGAGGAAGGGATACACAGAAATCATCAGCATTATACACAGCAATTTGATACACCAAGAGAACATCAATCAGTCTTGGCACACTCAGGGACATTGAGCCAATGAGATTCACCGACAACAGGTCAAGTTTTAGAACTGTCCACCTCTTTTGTAATCCCATAGCAGAACCCTTTCTCTACAATCGTCTATGTCATAAATGCAATCAGCAATTTGAGCTATGTAGGCAGACTAACTATTAAGACAAACACAAATACAGATAAATGTTAACTAGCTATTTGTAT
Source organism: Blakeslea trispora (assembly GCA_025331445.1). Classification (NCBI taxonomy): domain Eukaryota; kingdom Fungi; phylum Mucoromycota; class Mucoromycetes; order Mucorales; family Choanephoraceae; genus Blakeslea; species Blakeslea trispora. The sequence goes on along the minus strand of JAIWNE010000150.1, from coordinate 58,524 downwards.
GACATGATTTACTCACATCATCCTACTCTCTTTTTTCTTTTTACTACAGAATAATGAAGAGTAATCACGGTAAATGATCTATATCAAGCTTTACTCTTTTCATGATAAGAATGAAGATGTGGTCTTTTTGTATTGTTAAATAAAGAACCAGGGTTTTCATTGTTTATAGTAGAGCCCAGACCAATTTACACAAAGAACAAACAAACAATCAATATATCAGCCAATGAGAACAATTGATCAGTAATGTGGTCAATCTAATTTATAAAAACAAAAGAAAAAAAAAAGTACCTTTTCCTTCTTTTCTTTCTTTGATTATTATTTAGAATGATTACATTACAAACAAAGGTAACAAGGCTGTTCTTTAGGCTGTGAAATAATTGCTAATGATCTCTTAGAGTAATTACTGCGCGCTTTCTTGCTGTCTAGATGACATGCAGAAAAGTAACTGTTTGGAAAAAAGGCATGTATTTCATCATGATTGTTGTCGCGTATCTGTACTGATCAAAATGAATAGGCCTTTTTTTATTTGTTCTTTTCTTAAGAAGAGGTAAGCGATCCATTCAAGAGCTAAAACTATGTCTAAGAAACAGAAAAACTAAGACAATGTTTACACTTTAGTTTTTTCTATGTTGGAGGTAATCTATACACTGTTTTTTAGAGGGAAGGACAACTCTCCCCTTAAACCCCTCCTCTCAGGTTGGTTCAGGCTTAATCTATGTAAGTTTATTCGCGTCTAGTACTAAATTCTTATATCATGTGGCTGTGCTCTAATTTTTCTCAGTAATACATGTTTTGATTAATTTTAGGCCCTGTAAAGACCTTGTTTCAAGATTTGGGGTTCTCATATACCTCCCAGCCAAAAATTTTCGGGAACCGACAAACTTTGAAGAGCTTCACAGAAAAACTTTTGCAGGCAAAAAAAAATTCTAAACTTTTAACATTGTTCTAAAGCATATTTAAAACAACATTAAAAGGTTGGATTTTGTTTTTGCCTGCAAAAGTTTTTCTGTGAAGCTATTCAAAGTTTGATGATTTTTTCGGCGTTTTGAGACTAAAGGCACGTTATACTCTTAGCCATCTTTATTTTCCATACCAGCTTATGCAATCATATTTAGGATTGACAAACCAACCGGGGACGGCAAGAAGCCTGACCTTATGATTGGTACAGAGATCAAGAAGCGAAAGTTGTACTTCTTCTTCGTCGAAGTCAAGCGCCCCAACATCAACAGCAAACACCAACCAGAAGACGACTTTGTCAAGTTGATGAAGCTGATGAAGGGGTCAATAGATGCTCAGCTGTACTCTGGGGTTGAAATCCCTACTTCTCTTGGCCTACTTGTTGAAGGTATGTTCTCATTGCTTATGCTGTTTACTAGGACATGTAACTAACACATGGGTTTTGATAGGCTATAAGTGCACGTTGTTTGAGATGACGTTGGCATCTGATGGCATTTACTTGCCAATTGCAATCGCCCGTTTCTCTCTGGTTGAAGAAGTTCACCAGTTGGTCCTTTTGCCTTTGGCAATAGATGTTTTCTGTTTCGTGAAGGTAATGCTTTGAAGATGAATTGTCCATATTAGCAATACTAAGTTTATTTTTATAGTCTGAACTTCAAATCTTCAAAGAGAAATTGGCTACATCAAGAACAAAAACAGAAAAGGATGAAGCAAGAGAGAGAAATCACCCTTCCTTTGTGACAAAGTTTGTCTCTAAGAAGAAGAGAAACTAAGCTGGTTCTTTTTTTTCTTTCTCTCCCTCTTTTTTCTGTAAAATAATAAATATGTATATATGATATCTGAATACCCAAAAAAAATCTTTGTACTTTGTATTACTTATTTGACAGTAAATACTACTTCAATATGGGGTTTCATTTCTGAAATAGTTTTCTTGAAACAATTTAGGGCTTGTCAATCATATCAAAAGTTCAAAAGTGCAATTGAGTCCCCCCTTGAATACTTTCTTTGAATACTTTCAAAGGTCATTAGTCGGATATTTAGTTGGTCGGCTCAAAGCAAATTTTCAACGTTGCTTGTCGTTCCTAAACCAACCGTTGTTGCCTTCGCTCCGACTTCCAATGTGGTACTAGGCTTTCAGCCACGCTTTATTTTCGATGTATAAAATAGAGGGGCTCAATAATACTACATCTTTTTCTACATGAGATTTTCTACATTTGTGGGGTTCTAATTTTACCCCACGTACACTATTTCCGGAAATTATTCGCTCACAAAAAGAAATAGGCTTTCTGCTCAAACTTTAACAAAGAATAATGACAAAATCCTCGAAGGTCACTAATCAAGACCTTGTTGCAAGCATTTTGAATTCTCATAGTCATGGTCTCTTCCTCCAATAGCTTTTCCCTTTTAAGCTTGCTCTTGACCACTGACCAAAACTGCTCAATAGGATTGAGTTCTGAGTTGTTCTTTTGTGAGTTCAAGGCAACCAACGGCAAGTCACTTGCTCAATACCAACAGAGCAAGTCATGTTGCTTGAATGCCACAATTGCTCACAAGATGTTGAGGCTCTTTGTTGATGAGCATGTGGTTTTTTTTTTGTGTGGACAGGTAACTATATTGCTGTATAATCATCAAGCCGTTCAAAGCTAATCATAGTGATAGGTTATTATGGTGAGTTTTGCTCACGTAAGGAGCATGAAGGAGTGTTTGCCTTCCGGCTCGTTGAGCCATTTGTAATCCCAACAGAGGCAATACAGATTGATAAAAATATTGCCAAAACATTTATGATGTTGATAAGTTGGAAGGTAAGCAAATTAGTTTGGTCCGTTCTCTTTTCTTATGTATTTCTTCTTTTTGGATTATGTAGAAGCACTTGTTGATGTTGAGCAACAAATTGAAGAAGAACAAAATAAAGCCAGCAAGAAGTCAGAGGGAGTACCCTTCTGTTTGTTTCACTGCAATGAAGCAAAAACGAAGAAGATTGCACAAATAAACTTATACCCTTACCCGTTTTTAGCATATCTTACTATTGCACTGTTTAACGTGTCTCTAAACTTAAAGATACAGAAACAAAAAATTGTTTCATTTTTTGAAAACCCAAATCTTTCGCTTTTGGTGTGGATTGATTGTACGACCTGTCAATCTTTTTAGGAATTTCTTTCCTTGAGAAGCATAATTAAATCACAATTAAGAGCAATCCATCATTAAGTGTTTTATTTTTTTCTATGTTAACTTTTAAATGTCTTGAGGAGCTCTCACTTTTCTATGGGACAAATATTTTTTTCTACAAATTTCTTCAACTCCTTTGCTATTCCTTTGCCATCATCATGCTTGCTATATGCTTCGATATAATTCATGCAGCGCTATAAAATCTTCGGATTTTCTTGACATCTCCTGCATTGTCCAAAAACATGGGGATGTTCTTTTCGAGAGACTTGAATGTGTCATCACATCTCAATCTAGCCTCTCTCTTGGCCAATTCTTAATGCGTCTCCAATTACATTTGCAGTGGTATTGTGGATAGAGTTTGAAAATGTAGCCAGCATTTTCTACTGCTTCTTGCAAAGCGGTCTTTTGAACTGCAAAATCCATTCTACTTCCCAGAAAATGAGAAGCGCAGCACATAGACTTCAAACCTGGCTCAGGGGCACCACAACGAAGCTTTCACGCCTTGCCTTCAAGGTCACCGAGCCATTGACCACGTTCTTCAAGGATTCGTTTGATTCCTGTTATTGTAAAGATGTTAGAAGAGTTTGCTTCGGAAATACATGTGCTGTTTACCTTTAAAGTATCTGACTCGTTTGGTTTTGGGTCTACCTTTGGAGTCATGAGAAGAGATTTCTTTCTCATAAAAAAATGACTGATGAAGAAGCTCACCGGTCGAGAGTTTGACGGTTGTGTCTCTGAACTGATATTTATCAGTCAGAGACCATGGTTTCTCGTTGAGAGTCATACGACTTACAACCAATGCGTTACCACTGTAGGCACCATGGTTTGAACTGTTGTCAAACAGGAATACAGCTCGGCAGTTGGGATGTAAGTTTTCGAACAGCTCAATGACATAGTCCAGCTGAGAGGCCATGTCTTTATGAGTCCACTAACCGTCTCTACTCTCTTCAGCTTTAAAAAGCTTACGGGAAGTCTATCCACCCAACTTCATCGTCCCATTACAGGGGCACTGGAATTCACTTACCATAATGGAGGATCCAGGCCCCTTTTTGTGGATGAGAGATTCACCAAATGTCATTTTTGCCATCATTGGCGTAAAAAGTTGATTTGTCATGAGTGGCCAATTCAACCTTCTCTTCACCCTCCAAAAGAACTGGTTCAAGGACCTTCTCTTCTGGGTCTCCTTCGTAAAACTCGGATCCACGCATGTACTCTACTATACGTAAAGCTCATTCTTTGCGGTACTTGACCACATCTTCTCTTTCATGTCCATCAAAGAAGAGGCCTTTCTTGTTGCCACAAGAGTAGCCCCATTCATGTAAATACTTGCTGATGGTAAAGATGGCAACATTTCCAGGCACACCCAAAGAAGAAGAAGGGATTACTTCAGTTTCAATGAAGTCCTTGATGGCCACAAGCGATCTTTCAGCAGGCTTTGTTCTCTGCATATACTCTACGACTTGCATCTTTACGTCGTTGTGACCCAAGAAGGATTGTTATTTGGCGTGAACACCTTGACTATGATCTGAGAGATCCCAACTTATGATGCTTCTTGAGCGGGCATCCTTTAAGTAGCTTGGCCAGAAAAGTTCAGACACTTTCTGAGATGCCCTGCCCATCTCCATTCTTTCAAGCGAAGTTCAAAGTACAGGAGGGCAAAGTACAAGCGGCATAGGTTGTATGAACCAACTGTGCTGCCTTCCTTTCTGTGATTCTCCTGCTCACGCAACAAGTCGATACAACCATTGATCTTGATCAATTCTCTCTGAGGATGAGTCAGTTCATCTTCAGCATTCTGCTCTTCTTCTTTTTATTCTTGGCTATCGTTGTTAACAATAGTGATGCCGAAATTGGACAAGGTAGATTTGGGGTCTACCTTACTGGACTCCACTTTTCTTCTCCACTTTGTGGTTCTAGAGTCCTTGGTGTAGTGAATCTTTGTCTTCTAACCTGAGGATACACCATATCTAAGGCCGGAAAGAGTTGACATGTCCATTTCGCCACCCAACGGTTTCCCAAAAAGAAACGGTGGCTCTCACGAAGTATTCAAACTAAAGAAGCTGAAACAATTCATTCACCCCCACATTTCAAAATGGAAACTTTACAGGAAGTCACCAAACTAATAAAAAAAAATCAGATTATCTAGCCTCAATCGATCTGTCAGATGCCTTCCTACATATTTCTGTCCATCAAGACTCCGGTTCTTATCTGAAAATGCATTGAAGCAACCAGCTTTACCAGTGTTGCACCACTCCGCTCGTACTGTCACTAGTTCCTTGGTTGTTCACCAAATTTGCCAATCCAATTTTGGATGGGCTCGCTCACAACAGATTTGCTTGAGTGCATACTTGGACGATTTGATAGTTATCGCAAACTCTTAAAACAAGGCGTTATATCACACACAACTGGTTGTTCAGAAGCTCAAATCTTTTGGTTGGATAGCCAATCACAAGTAATCGTGTCTCGCGTCTTCTCATCAGCTGGATTACTGCGCTTAAAGAATCAAGTGGTAAAGACTTCACCAGATTAAGACCGACCACAGCAACTACCGCAGGAATGTATGGAAGAACCTCAATGCTGGAAGGACAATCTCCGCTTGTGGAGTAGAAAGAGAATCCTATCACAGACACCTAAAAAAGTCTTGTTTGTCGATGCAAACGACAATGGATGGGATTGCAGCCTCCAAATCACCAAACAACGACACCAAAAAGCCTTTGGTCATTGAACCCATCAAGAGGCTGCCATGTCTATCAGCTGGAGAGAGTTCAAGGTCGCATTCTTAGCCCTTCAAACCTTCCCTCACCTACTCAACATGCGCGCCCTCATTCAAACAGACAACACAACATCGATAAGTTACATGGACAAACAAGGGGGCAGACGTTCATTGCCTCTAATGCAGTTGGTTACGACTCTCTGGAAGTGGTACCTTCAGAGAGGAACCACAATCCAACCCAATCACATACAGGGCGTTCACAACATCATTGTCGATTATCAGCCTCGCCGTCCCTATCAGAAAAGCAATTGGATGATTTATCCCTAAGACTTTCAGGCCATCGAATACCATCTGGGTGCAAACGACGTTGATCTGCTTGCCGACAGGAACACGGCACAACTGCCAAGATACGTCTCTTGACTTCCAAATCAGGGCAGCCTATACACCGACGCATTCACAGTCGCATAGAGTCAGTTTCAGCATCCATTTCTCAACCCATTTTGAGACCTAATATCTCGCTGTCTTCAGAAAATTATTCAGGAGCAGCTTCCTCTGGTTACAATGATCACTCCTTGGTGGCCGAGCGCGCTATGGTTCTATACCATTCGATCCCTCAGCCGCTCTCCTCCACTACTCCTTCTACAATCGGTGATTCGCCTTCGCTTGTCCCAGGTAATCTGGCCCATGACCAGCACAGCTTGTAAACTCGCCGTGTGGGGCTTATTCACTCACGCTTCAATCACACAGCTCTAGATGACCATGCTAGCAACCTTTTGTTTCAAAGTCGCTTGTCAGACACCTCCACCAACCGTTCTTATCACCAAGGTTACTGTTTGCTTCTTCAGTGAACAGATGAACATAACGTTGCAATCGAGGACTTTTATGATACTCAAATGATCAACTTTTTGAGTGATATGCATGTTACTAGATCTTATGCTGTCTCTACCATTCAACAAGTTCGTTCTGCGGTTACTCATTTGTAACCAAATCCTGACGTTCTCCGCAAAAGCGACTTAGATAATACTTTCATCACAACCTTGCTCAAATGAGCAGCACCGATTCGTCTTCAAAAAGACGCTGTCAGTCTACAGCCATCCATTGACTTTTTAACTTCTTTGTCCAACTCTTCAATTTCTTTGGCAAACCTACAGGCGAAACTGACTTTCTTGTTCGGTATTGCTTGTCTTCTCCAGCCATCTGTCTTTCATTCGATCCTTCTTTCATCTATCTCGATCTCGGATGATTATAACCTTTTCTCTTTTGAGGCATTTGACCCAAAGGAAAAAAGTAACCGTCAACGAATCATCAAGTCTTTCACGGTAAAGGCTCATGCCAACTCGCGGGTGTGCCCTGTTACCACCTTTCTTGCTTTCCAGTCTCGGAGTCCCTCCTGCCCGTCTCTAACTCTCTTTGTCAACTCTGTCGGTCCCAGTGATCCACTAATTTATAATGGAAATTTTAGCTAGAATTTTAATTTTTTAAACGAAGAAACCTTGGCACTTTTTAAAGAAATTCGAAGAGTTTTCCCATATTGTGCAGAGCTCTATAGAAGTAAGTGTAGTATAGACGGGTACAATGTACTCTTTTTTCAATAAAATGTAATAGCCCTGGTTCTATTTTACACTTCCCTTATCGTTTCATGCTCCGAGCAATATTTCTGGAGCAGCTTCTATGGTTGGATGCATGAAGAATTAGATTATAGATGTATAAAAATATCATACATAACTAAGACAGGGGCACTTGAATTGTTCAGGTCAATCCACCAAATTCAAAGAAAACCAAGACTGAAGTTGAAGCCATAATCAAGTGATGTTCCTGATGTCTTCTTTACCCTTTTGGACATACCTAGTGCTTTTGCTTTTCACCTTGGGCTACACAATAATCAAGGCTGCGTAGCTTCATACAAAAGTTCAGCAGTATTCATGTCAAAAGCGGATTATTATTTGAAAGTGGCAAAGATAATACTGAGGGCAATGAAGAAGGGCCCCGTCTATCAATATTCAAACATAGAAGCTGACTCAACCACCAACTGCTATTATATATTGAAAACGCATTTTTTTTATTGTTATTGTTTTTTTATTAAGATGATGAAGGGTTGGCTGAAGACGTTGGGCAAGCTGAATGTGTTGTCTTGGTTGACGTATAAGAAGACAGACCAAACGTCTCCTTTACTTTGGAATATGATAAAATGTTTGTTGATCTGCCTTCTTCATGGTCATTTAGAACACAATGCTTGTCAAATAAAGAAGCAGCATTGATTAATGCATCAATGTTGCAGAAAAAGGAGCAGTATTCCTCATACGTTGAGGGAAAGGTGATTTTGTCGACCTATACCATGTAGCACTGCCCTATGTGCCAAGAGAAGAGGAAGAATGTCACTGTCAGACCTTCAAGAAAATAAATGAGTAAAATATAAAGCTTTGCTCCAAAACAAAGAATAGCTTACCGACTGCTTGAAATGACAGGACAGACTTCAAGTTATGCTGCTCCAACAGTGCCAAAGAAAATACACCAAGACGGTATGTATCAGCACTTGTTCCTGTGGAGCAAGCAAAACTAGGCTTTATTTCGCCTATGCAATTAAAAAAAGTTGGCTCCTTCTACAACTTCAACAGCATAGTCAGGATGACAAGCTGCTGAAGTGTGAGGAGAAGAAAACAAGACATTGTCGAATCTATTTAAATTCAGTTAGCATATGTAAAAACTCAATTCATTGTGTGCATAACCAATTAGTTTTATTTACTTGCGTGGATCATAGCGTTTGTTTTTCTTGAACAAGGAGCTCCACACTGACTCCAGAACGTCTTCAGCCTTTTTTCATTGATGACCTTCTTTTTCAAGGCCATCTTGTCCAGCCTATTTTGTGTGAATAAAAAAAAATATCTAGTTCTTTCTTTGATTGAAATACTCACAAGTTTAGTACTGCTTGGACTGTTCGGCGAGAAGGTCCTTCCAACTTCATACTAATGGCATAAATGCCATCTTTGAGCTTCTGCTGATCATCATCATCTCTGAAATCCTAAATATAACAATTTTAGTATCATGTAATTATCTAAAAGACTTTACCAACATTTGCCAGATCTTTGAGTTCCAGCACAACTGTATTGGCAAGTCTTGAAGGGTTGCCAAAAACAGTTGTGCAGAAATGGCGGCGTAGCGCCTCCAACACAGCAGCGTCAAAGCAGCAACTCAATTCGTCATCCATCGAGCTGTTCAGCTTGGTAATATAGCTCAAGGCCCTACAAACGAGCTAAAATAAACAAAGCGAAGCAAATAATTGTATTGTTCATATTTACAGGAGCTTGTTGAGGCGGTTGCTGAAGCCTCCTTCTGGTCTTTCAAGCATGACCGGTGCTTTTTGTCAGAACTCAGCTGTTGAAGCTGAGATGTTGTATGTGTTGAATACAAATTCTTGCTGTTTATGATGGCTGATGTTGAAATCAGCCAACCTATTCAAAACATGGTTAACAATAATCTCAAGTTCACTAACTTTAAAACTTACAAAGCATTAACGCGCCTCCAGTCTTGAAACGCCCAAGAAACCACCAAACTTTGAAGAGCCCCACAGAAAAACTTTTGCAGGCAAGAACAAAACCTGACCTTTTAATGTTGTTTAAATATGTTTTAGAACATTGTTAAAAGCTTAGAATTCTTCTGAAAATGTTGTCCACCTCATCAGAAAAGACAGTAACCAGTCACGAAAGCAACGTCATCTTTAAGGTTATTTTTTTTTTCTTGATCGAAAAATGAAAATCTGATTTTATAGTGTTGTTTTTAAGCCTATAAAAACTACTCTTTTTTTTTATAATGTCATTTGATCACAGTGCTGATGATAAGCTTGCTTTTGAAACTTCAGAGAATGTAAGCTTATGCGACAGATCTATGCGATACAAGGTTCACTCATTTTATTATGATTAGGTCAAAGTAGTGCCCACTTTCGATTCAATTGGTCTAAAAGAAGATTTACTTCGTGGTATTTATGCTTATAACTTTGAAAAGCCTTCTGCTATTCAACAAAGAGGTAAGCAAAACAAAAGAGAAAAAAGAGGCAAAGTTTGACTTACGCGTAACTGAACATTAGCTATTGTACCCATCATTAAGGGTCGCGATGTTATTGCTCAAGCTCAATCAGGTACTGGTAAGACAGCTACCTTTTCTATTTCTACTTTGCAAGCTATCGACACTACAGTAAGAGAGACACAGGCATTGATCCTTTCACCTACTCGTGAACTGGCTGTTCAGATCCAATCAGTTGTGTTGGCTTTAGGTGATTACATGAATGTGCAATGTCATGCCTGTATTGGTGGTACCAATGTAGGTGAAGACATTCGTAAGTTAGAAACAGGCGTTCATGTTGTCTCTGGTACACCCGGTCGTGTATATGATATGATTCGTCGCCGTACATTACGTACTCGCAACATCAAGATGCTTGTGCTTGATGAAGCTGATGAGCTATTAAACCGTGGTTTTAAGGATCAGATTTACGATGTCTACCGTTACTTACCACCCGGCACACAAGTTGTTCTTTTGAGTGCCACATTACCTAACGATGTACTCGAGATGACCAACAATTTCATGACAGATCCTATTCGTATTCTTGTGAAGCGTGATGAATTGACATTGGAAGGTATCAAGCAATTCTTTGTGGCTGTAGAGCGCGAAGAATGGAAGTTCGATACTTTATGTGATCTGTACGATACCTTGACCATCACACAGGCTGTCATTTTCTGTAACACACGAAGAAAGGTTGACTGGTTGACTGAAAAGATGAGAGAAGCCAACTTCACTGTGTCTGCTATGCACGGTGAAATGCCTCAAAAGGAACGTGATGCTATTATGCAGGAATTCCGTCAAGGTGCCAGTAGAGTGTTAATCACAACTGATGTATGGGCTCGTGGTATTGATGTCCAACAGGTCTCCTTGGTCATCAATTATGATTTACCTGCCAACCGTGAAAACTACATTCACAGAATTGGTCGTTCAGGTCGTTTCGGTCGTAAGGGTGTTGCTATTAACTTTGTCAAGAATGATGATCTCAAGATTTTACGTGATATCGAACAATACTATAGTACACAAATTGATGAAATGCCCATGAACGGTAAGTGTTCTTCATGTCTGTATTGTAACTACGGAAACTAATTTGATTGCTTTCTTTTTTCTAAACATAGTCACTGATTTGATCTAAGTTGGACTTTGTAAAAGCTAATTATAATAATAGTAAATAAAAAAAATAAGAAAAATTAAGTCAAAGAAGACATTCAATTGCTTAAGGGATGAGAACAAATGATTTATTTGATTTGTCTGAGGGGAGGAATGGAGAAGAAACATAAAAGAAACAAGAGTATATTATGTTTAGACAACAGTACCGGAAGCAGAGGCAATACGGGGCCACAAATCAGCACATTCCTTGGCAACGGGACCAGTAATGGCGGAACCCTTCATTTCACCCTTGGGGTTAACAATGACACCGGCGTTATCTTCAAAGTAGAGGAAAACACCATCTCTACGGCGCCAGGCCTTACGTTGACGAACAACGACAGCAGCCAAAACCTTCTTTCTCAATTCGGGCTTACCCTTCTTGACGGTAGCGACAACCATGTCACCACAACCAGCAGCAGGGAGTCTGTTCAAACGACCCTTGATGTTACGGACAGCAATAACGTACAAGTTCTTGGCACCAGAGTTATCGGCACAGTTCATAACAGCACCAACGGGCAAACCGAGGGTCATACGGTACTTGGTTCCGGAAACGCTAACTATTATTTAGAAAAGGTAAGTTCTTGTCATTATACGTGATGCCAAAGTGCTGTTGTGATGGTTGCTACAAGAAACGCACTCTCTCTCTTTCTCTAAAAAAAAGAATTGGATGCAATGTGCAGTATGTATACATGGGTTGTCGTGATGTCGTTGTCGATCGCAACATTCTCACTGTTGACTTGTAAGAGAGAGAAGATTCGAACAAAAGAATAAAATTGTCTGTTTGTGTGTGCGTGCATAACTTGTACTTTCTCTTTAAATTTAGTAATGAAAAGCTGTAGTATCTTATCCATCCATCCATTCATTCTGTTATCATTCTATACAACTCTGCTCATCCATCCATCTATCAGCTACATCTGTATATACATGCAGAGAGTCTAGTTCATCGTTTCTCTTCTTTCTGTCGATTGCTCTCTCTTTCTCTCTCTCTTTTGATCGGATCCAATTTGTTTATTGATTCAATTCCATATCCATCCATTGATCATCTTCAAGTACACATGTGCATCCATCGTCCTTTGTGTGCAAACCATCAACTAGCAAAGGCATTGAATAAATTTACGCACCTTTAGGCATTGCGCAGAGATACGGATGAGAGAGGAAGTTTCTTTGAGATTCTGCCCTTTGCGTCTCATATTGTTTCTCTCCCATAAGTCCACTAAGCACTCTTCCATATCCCGAATTCAGATTCCGCCAGAGTCACACTTGGGCGGAGCTGCTGTGTTTAGTCGACTACTCCGCCTGCAGTAAGCAATTCGATTGAATGCTGCTAGCCAATAAAAGTTGTTATTATCGTCGCTCATTTAAGCTTTTGCACAATGCTTTTTTGATGAGTGATTCTGCTTCTTGTTGAGTACCGCTTTCTTTGTCCGACAAAGATACGTGCAACAAATAAAAATCACTTTCAAACTTTTTTGATGAGTGGGCTCGTAAAGAACATTACTAAAAGCTACAAAACATCAAAACTCTCTCTCTTCTATTAAGGAGACTCAATAAGAAAATTCCAGTGATTCCAAGCTTGTTCGACCACAAATAAGAAACGAAAGTGAGTCAGACAATCAAGCTAATGAATTAAGCTTTGTCTCAGAAATGAAGCCAGTAACGCCCTGCAACCCTTACAAGAGCTGGATTTCATTTAAGGAACATTATTAGAGGAGTCAATGAAAGGTGTGCTTTCGAGTAACATCGTTCTGGCTGAACGTTTAGAGAAACTTCTGGCTTGCTTGATAGAATGAAAAAAGTCCTTCTAAAAACGAAAAGGTGCCCCCTTTATGGACTCAAGTTTGTGATTACAGAGTAATATAATTTTTTGGGGTAAAAATCATTAGCAATATAAAATAAGCGTCGAAAGCTTCACATATATCTCTATGAAATAACTTACCTCCTGCTATAAGCAAAAAAATAGTTTCTGTTTGAGAAGGGAGGCCACAAGAAGTACCAAGATCAAGCGTGGTTGTTATCGTTTGTCTATATAAATCAAGCATTTGATCCCATTGTTCTTTGAAGAGTTTAGCTTTTTCTAAAGAAAGAAAACTGTCCACCTTAGGAGGCTTCTTGTTATTGTTTCCTTAGCAATGAATTTGATTATTTCTTTTCTAGTGAATAGCGTTTGCTCCACATACAAAACGATATAACGTGCACAACTTGATATCAAACAAGTAATCTAATATTTTAAAAATAAAAACGTATTATATCCATATCAAAGAGGTCTTTTCACATGTGTTGACTATCTTTAGAAGGAATCAATAAACTGCATTGATTGTTATAACACAGATATAGCAAGGAGCAATTCTTCTCCTGCTGCTTTTTTCCTGCCTATCTTTCTCTTATCGTATTGTGCACTAGAATTACATTACCGTAGATATCTATATTGTTCAATCAACCTCTGTCTCAAATAACGGCTCATTGCTCTTTCTTATTGTTTGCCTTTGAGGGTCAGCATGATGAGTCTGTTTGAATTGATGTGCAACTTATCTTTTTTTTTGTACATGTTTATCTATTTTGGTCATCGTTGAATTCTGTTTCTTCATTAAGTGTTTTTTTTTCTTTCTTCTGAAAAGATGTGTACAACAGATAAAGATTAAGCAGTTATTTCCTGTGCATTCCATTTCGAGTGTACCTGAAGAATAACTTTGATCAAATCTATCAAGAATTTCAAGAGTCTGCTAGAACAGGCACTCATAATGATTTCCTCTCTGCTTTGACAATGCAAGACCCAATGAATGCTGTTGTGCCTTCAGCAACTAGTACCATGAGTATGGTTGCTTCTCCTTCTGGAGATATTTCTATGGCATCTGAAGATGTATCCGAAGAACTAGAGGCTCAACACAAACCAAGTTAACTTCCAAGCAGCAGAAGGCTTTAGAACACAGGACATATATCCTGACAATTTTACAATGCAAGAACATGTTCAGCATTCCGCTAGCCCACTACCTCGAAACCATGATACTCTTGATGCACAAGTTCGCTATTTGTTTACCAACAATCATTCGGGTTTATTACTATCTGAATTCAATGGATCAAGAGGCATGAGTGATGCTAGCAAAGCTAAATACCCTCTGATCTTGAGTCTAATCAACACCATAAAACCACAATACAGCTCTCAAACTACCTTTGAAAAAAACTCTCTGACTAGAGAATGCTACGTGTCTGCCCTGACTACCTACCATACAGATCAATCTAACATGTGGGCCGAGAAGAAGATTTTCAAGATCCTGTTGGACAAGCTGTTGTTATTACTCTTAAGAATTCACTTGTCTCTTTCGAGAGAGAAAAAGCATCAAGCATACATCAATACCCACACAGACCGTGCAAAAGAGCGTCAAAAGAAGAAAGGTGAGAAGAGCCAGTTGCCCCCACAAGTTCAAAACAATGACATTTCTGTATCACTATCAAGTGTGTATCGCAAGATCATCAGGAATGAGAAGTACCGATGAAGAAAGTGCAACAGAAAAGCAAAACATGGTAACATTTGGATTCAACACAATGCCAAGAGCGAAAAGCGTATCAAGACATACGGAAATTTTATTATATAGAAGATAAAAGTTATTCCATAACAGCAGCTCTCATAAACCTTTATCTTCACTTTATTTAGAAACCAGAGAGAAACCAAAACAAACTACATCTAAAGATGTTGTTGCTGAAAATGCCCCTGGTCCAAGTCGAAAGCAACCTCTTGAAGATATAGGTTCCCAAGAACGAGCTGAAGGCAGTAAAAAATTGGCAGTATCTGTTGGAAGTCTATCAGCAAAGCCTCTGAAGATCAAATCTAGCAAAGGCAAAGAACCAATGAGATCACCATTAGAAGAATCAACCATGACCAAACAAGTATTTGAAGAAGCTGCTTTACCACCATCCCCCGATGGTTATTCCAGTGTTGAAGAAGTAGATATGATTGAAGAAGAAGATGCTTTGAGGGATAGTAGCCAAGATGCTAGTAGAAGGCGTATATTCGAATTGAAGGGTCTGATGAAAAGCTTACTATTTGAAGATGATGATCTCACTCGTGAATCTTTGGTGAATAAACGCGCTGATCTTGCAGAACATGAGGTTAATGTATGCTTACTTATTGTCGTAAGGCTCGAGCCATGTATCCCTTCCAAGGCAAACTATGACTCTATTGGCCACCAACTTCCATTTATTATCCTTGCAAACGATCTTCTCCGCTGTGCCGGTTATGCTAGATTTAATCGCAACATGTGTCCTATGCCCTATGCCAGCCCAAAAGCTTTCCAAATGAATGCAGAGTCACTGCTCTTTGTATTGTAACCACGGTCAACAAAGACCAAGCTTCTTCAAATATGATGGCACACCGCTTCAACGTACAATTGATGTCTATAATCATAAGGATGCTGTACTTAATCCCTTTTTCGATATGGCAAGCATTCAAGCAGCATGCAAACGAAACAAGTTGACATTCGCTTACAATATTACTATTCTACCCGGCTTACAACATGTAAGGTTGTTGGGTACAAAGACGAACAAGCTCAAGGAGACAACAGCTTCTTTAAAAAAGCAGCCTTCCACCAGCAATCTTCCAGAATCAACATGGCAGCAAATCCTGTTGCAGTCTGAAAAGACAAGAATATACTCAAGAATGAAACTGCTGCTTTGCAGAAAGAAGTGAATGATTTATCCAAGAACCTGAAGCAAGCTTATAAAGCATACAATGATGGTAACTTTGGTATTAAAATCAAAGTAGCTAAGCGACATCGGAAAAACCCCTTCTCCCGACCTTCTGCAACTCAAGCTCTACCAACCAAACTATCTAGGCCATCCACTCCTTCCGAAGAAGCTGAAGCCAGTCTTTGTGGCTGCTTGCCAGAAATCTTTAATATCATTCGCAACACAATCAACAGACTCAGGGGGCCTCAGTCTGGCCAGCAAGAGGATCCGATGACTATATCAAGCGCGCTGCAAAAGAAAGCTTTAGATGATATTCAAAAGGAAATATCTCAGCTCATCAATTTAATAAAAGATACAAGAGTTATTTGGCTGTTGAAGAATGCAAGCGCGAGTTGTCTGATCGAAGATTTAGCCTGTATGTTCGACGTAGAGCTGTTGCCATGCCTAAAAAAGACAAGGGAAAGCAGAAGGTTGAAAAGACTTTGAGATATATTCAAAAGGCTGATGTCAACGAACGGGGTGCTATATTCAAGTCTGAAGATGCAAAACTTGATCTAGATCCTCAACAACTTTCTCAAGATTTCGTTTTCTCTGGCACGGACAGTGGCATTGTAAAAATGTCAGAATCAATACCTGTTTCACTCGAACGATATGTCTACTACTTGAAGCTTCACAACCGTTTCGCTGCTTTGACTGAGCAAACTGAACCTGAATTTCAACCATTGCCCGAAGCAAAGACAGTCTCGGCTGAAGATGTTGATTTTGCAAGTAGAAACTTTCATTACAGACACTAGTTGGCGTTGATGAAGAAAAACAGTCCGCAAGTCGCTGAAGCAGAAGCAGCATTGTCACGTCAAAATTTCACTACTGTCAAGAATGAAGAAGATGTTTGGAATGCGTACAGGTGTTTGCAGGATAACAAGAATGTAGTGAGAAGCTTCAACCAGAATACCATGATGAAAAAGGGTGACATGAGAAGAGAAATGCGAAGAAGTCAAAAGATCGTATCTGTGCTCGAGAACGTCTTTGGTTGAACTCTAAAGCAGAAGCAATCAAAGATCGAAAAGACAAGCAGAAGGCAGGACTTTAGCCACCCCAAAAGCAGTTGATCATGATGATTGGTAATCGTGGCTTTGGGGTAGGTTCCAGAATCAAACGACACTTGCGCTACGTTGGTACTTGGAAACAGGATAACCATGCCCGCTACACAACAGTCAATATTACCAACGAAAACAACACGTCGCAAACCTGTGTCTATTGCTTCAACAAACTTCAACACCCCAAGCAGCTTATACAAGTGAAAGGCAAAACAGTATATAGAAACATGAAAGGCGCATTCCACTGCTTGAGCCCTGAATGCACATCTGTCACAAATGGTCATGGAGTAAGTGGCCGTGGTAAGCTGTCTACTTTGGCTATTGCCATTTCCGGGATTACAACTATGCTCTTTCAGCACACTCTCCCTGCTTTCTCAAGAACCATCAGTCCCTCCAACACTGAACTGCACAACAAAACAGCATTCTTCTGTACAAGAAGCGGTGTATTGGCTGCACACGAAGCGTGATGAGCAAGGCTGTAAGTGTTACATAAATTTACAGTACTAAATCTTCTCTCTCTCTCTTTCTCTCAGACATGACAGCCGTGCCCACACTCGGACCCTTAAATGTACCTTGATTTTATTTCGCATAGTTTTGATCTCATAAACAAGAGAACAAAAATATACATGCCCACAGTAGTAGCAACACACTTGTTATGCATTGATACAAAGATGAACCAGGAGTAAGAAAAAAGAGTACACTAGAAATGAAATGGAGTCTCTTTTATATAGAAAAGAAAGCCGCTTATTCAACTGCCAATCAAAGTTACTTGTAATCCTGAATATATTGTGTTTGTGTCGGACACTTTCAACTCAATTCGACTGTTAGATCCAGAGATAAAGTGCATTTACTTGAAAAAGAAAAACTGCTCTAAATAATATATATTACAATGAAATGCATGTAAGGTGGTGCATTAGGTAAGCTTTGTGTAACTAGGTGGTGCGATTCTTCTTTTGATCACTTTGACAATGTACAATGGACAGCTACTGACAGCCGTGATAACAGCTACTTTCCAAACAAATCGGCTTGTCAAAATGAATGACATGTCTACCCATGCATGAGTTAATGATCTCTATCTATTATTCTTTCCGTTGTTTTTTTTACCAAAATATGTAGGCAGAAGCCACATGGATCCAAAGTAAATCAAGACAGTTATCAATTCTGCTAAAAACATGACGCGATGCCTATATAATCATTATTGAGTGAATACGAGTGCTTTTCTTTTCGTGTCTATTACTTACCATGTATTGATTTCTAATGCAACCATCAAGAGCTCATTAAAGATCAAAGCTGTAAAAGAAATGGAAACAATATGAATGAATTCATCTTCAAACAACAGAATAGACAAGATCATAATGGCTCCTCCTTGATACACACTAATCAACAACCATGTAAAGAAGGTACGATAGGAAAGCGATCGGCCCTAAGGAAAACAATATAATGAATATATATAAAAAAGGGATGCATGATTCTTTGCTTCTTTTGTTCTCGCTCTTCTTACCTTGGTCAAGTCCTTGTATAGCTCAGGGTACATCATAGCAATTTCTTCACTCACATCTTGATCAAGTACAAGTGAAAATACAGGCGCATTTGTATAGATCGTAGCATATCCTACAATCAGCATACCTTGAAATAGAGCAATGGGCGCGAAATAGAACAAGGCAGAGAACACAGCTTGCATAATAGAAATGATCAAGCCACGATGAATCACGAATTGAGATAGCTTGGCAGATCGTTTATAACTGTTTCGGCCATGCCATAACAAAAGTCTGGTCAAGTGACTGAATTGAGTGATAGAGAAATCGGCAGCGAGTGAAGCCTGTTTGCCTTCTTTACCCACAATGCCCACACCTACATCAGCTGCCTGAATCATACTGACATCGTTACCACCATCACCTATACAGAGGACTCGCTTCTTGGTATAGTCCTTTATTAAACGTGTGATGTCTGCCTTTTGAGTAGGAGAACAACGGCAACAGACAACCACAGGCATCAGTGTGACAATCTCAATAAACTCGTCTATAAAATGATCCAAACAGAGCTGCAGTGATTCTCCATCAATCACCAAACAATTGTCGGTCTTTGTTCTCAAGTTATCAATCTCGTCTGCTGCTTCCATGGCGGATTTCAATTTGGCAACCGTATGGATACCCTGGTTGCGAGACACAAGTTTGGAAGAAATGGCAATACAGGTAGCTGTTTCAATCTTATCGCCTGTCAACATCCATACCTTAAGACCAGCATTACGCATCTGTTCAAGTGTGTTCTTGACACCTTCCTGAAGTTTGTCTTCAACACCTGTCAGTCCAAGCAATTCAAGGTTGGATTCAAGCAAGGACTCAATGACCGATTGTTTCAATGCATTTCTATCATGCAAGGAGACTTCAGCATCATGATATCGATCTGTAAATTCCTTGTAAGCCTCTTCTGAAAGATTCTTTTTAGCTACCACTAGGGTTCGAAGGCCTTCTCTAGCCATATTGTCACATTCTTCATTCAGCCTGATATAAAAAAAAAGGGTTAGGCTTATGTTGTTGTCTGACTTTCTTTCCCTTTTACCAATCATTATATTGAACAATGCGTGCCATTACAGTATCAGCGCCTTTCTCATAAAAGTTCAATTCTTGAGTCTGTCTGTTTCGAACAATAATACCCATTCGCTTTGTCTCACTTGAGAAAGGAAAGATATTCAGCACATCATAATACAAAATATCACCAGTGGCATCTACACGTAATTGTATTGTATTGACATCACGACCTACTAATGTCAATCCCATATGTTCAGTCCATTTGACAATGGCCACTTCGTCTGGACTGGAGGCTTGATAGGTAATGGTACCATCCAAGTTGACAGAAGGTGTTACATTGTGGCAGAGAGCCAAGGCCTGTACGATATCGCGAATACGGACTGAAATATTACGACGGCCCTTCATACCCTCTGGTTGTTGTTGAGAAGATTCAAAGGCAGTGGCTACATGTGTCTGAATTTCGTCCATGGTATCTAAGCTATAAGACATTGTACCCATATGCAGTTTCTTGAGTTCCATATCATTTTGAGTCAATGTGCCTGTCTTGTCTGTCAAGAGGTATTCTACTCGACCCAATTCTTCAGGTAATGTACTTGTACGAACAATGGTGCCCATAATTTCATCGTCTGATTCAATCTGGCGAGAATAGACTGTCTTGCCCATATCCAAATTGACGCGCAAACTTTTATACATAAAAAAAATAGCTGTCAAACACATTTTGTTCAATGCATCATATAGGCTCTTTCTCTTACCCAATAGGAATGATGGAAGAAAACAAAATCAAAAATCGAAAAACATAAATGTACCAAACACCTCTAAATCCATTTAAACCAACCATCACCACTGATAATAACAGTGTCACAATAAACAAAATCTAGTATATGAAAACCAGTTAAACAAATGCCAATAGCACATATATCAAATAATTTTACCTTGGCAAGTTGATTAATCTCTTTGTCCAATAACCCCACTTTTGTCTTGGGATGATTTGTGTTCATGACAGCACGGGTATCTTTACCTGTATAGATAACAAAGCCAATCACAGACCCTGATGCCAATACAGTGTTGGTCCACATTGTGTTCTCTACACCCAATGGTTCTACTTGTTCCACACCTGTTTGTGGATCATTGACCGAGATATTGCCTACAAAGCTATGGATGTCTTTGTGTGGTGCGTCTGCATAGATATGTCCATGTATATTGAGTAAGTCTTGGTCTGAAGACAATCGCTGCAAGGAAGGAATGGCCAAACGCAATTTCCAGTCTGTCTCACCATCTAACTGATCTGTTCTAATAAAACTAGCACCACTCTCTTCTGTTGTCCGTAACAGAACCATGTCGGCAGGAATACGTTGGTCTTTGGTGATATGGATCATGTCGCCTACGCGGATTTTTGAACTGGGTATATGCTGAAATCCATTGGGTGTTAAACACTGATAGAGCTGTGAGTTGGCTTCTTTATCTCGTTTATAGCGCTGATAGTCATCAAATGCTTCTTTGCTAATAGTGATCAACAAGACAAAACACAAAGGTCCAAAATAAGTGAGGATATAGCCTACAAGCAATCATGTATCAATCCATCTTGTTACTACTCAAACAGAGCTCACATACCAATCTTCAAAGCCGGGACAAACTGAGATAGTGCGACTAGTAAAAAGTAGAGGTTGAAAAAGATAACAAACTAGACCCGCCCCTTTGTTTCTTAGTTACCAAGCTTATTCAAAAAAAAAAGAATATCTACTTTACCTGCTCAAATAAGACAATAGGAAAGAACGTGAAAAAGTTGTACTTTTGATTGATAATGACATTGGCAGCAAATTTTCTTTTTTCTTTGTCTAACATGTAAATGAGTCCTTTTGTTCTCTCAGGAGAGTTTTGCTCTTACCGTTGGCTTGCAATGTAATTGTTCTAGGCGAATAGACTTTCTTTTTACTAAACAGACGTACAATAAAACTATCTTTTGGGTGTTGTTTCTTTCTTTCGGGTTTTGCTGAGCCACGTCTCAGGCTACTTGAACCAGATGAATGATGAGAAGAAATAGGTGATAGAGTAGGATGAAGCTAGTGGGAATAAAAGTAGGTTTTAGTGTGCGTGCATATACGTTGCTTTATTTTTATTTATTTCTTACAGCTGCCTCTTCATCTAATAGTGGATCTTCGTCACTATGTATCGAGTCTGAATTACGATGCTTTCTAAAGTCATGTCGGTTCGAAAACAGATTGAGTTTTCGGAGGGCAATCGGCCGACTATCTCGAAACATGAAGAAATCAAAGCCAAGCAAACTTTAACAGAAAAAGAGAAAGAGAGAAATCTGATACTATTTAAGGCTCCGCTATTTTCTCTCTCTCTCTCCCTTTTTTTGGCGCAGGTTCATTTGGGTATTAACAAAAAGGTGAAAATGCAGTAAATACCCTTTTTTTTTTGGTTCCATGTTTCAGGTCAAACCGAAAAAAAGAGAGAGAGAGAAAAGAAAAGGATGGCCATCATCTACTCACACAATAGATCAATAGTATGTTATTACTAGTCTTTGTGACAGTCACTGAATTCGATCTGTGTGTTAAACAAAAGAAAGGTGAGGCAGAGGAAAGTGATTGAGACACAAAACTTTTTTCTTGACTGTAGGAACAATGGATATAAAGATGACTAACTGTGGCGATTGAAAAATTTTGATAGTTCTTTTGCTACCAAAAATAGTGAATGCAGTTCCCCCTCTTTTTTTATCTGCTCCCAGTAGAGCTGAGCCTGAAAAACAACAATGATTATTTTTAGGGCAATGCTTACACTTGGAATTAACAATCATTCCATCATCTCTAACACGTTTTGGTGTTTGTAATTCCGTTAATTTCATAATAATTTCATAATAAAATAGCGCTCAACTCCAATACTTTCAATTTCAATTTCGATTCTTCCCTATTTGTCCCCCCCCCCTTTTTTTTTGTTTGTTAAAGAAAGCTACTCCGGTAGTATGGAAGCGGTACTTGAAAAAGAAAAAAAAAGGAAAATTTAAGAGTCAATGCCAACTTGGAGAAACCTGACGTATTTTCTAATTGAGCGTCATTTCAAGAAAAATAGTTGAAATTGACAGCTAATATGATATATACGTGTAAGACAATGAAGCAAATCATTCTATGGGTAAATCGAGTACAATCCTTTTCAACTCTTATCAAGAACTGAATGGAAAGCAAAAAAAAAAAAAAGCAATTGTTGGTTTTACTAAGTCACACCAAGTTTACTAGATTTCAAGCCAAGAATTAGAAAGCAAGAAACACCCCAAAATCACATTGTATTTTCTCTTTTTTTTTTCTCTCTCTCTCTCTCTCTTATCATTTCTTTCTTTCTCTTTTTTTTTTGTGAATTTTTTGTATATACATACTTCTATGTTGACACGTAAAATCATTGATATACGTTTAGAGGAGGAGAAGTTTTATTTTCCTGGAGAAACGATTAAAGGTAACCTCTAATTTGTAATAGCACAGAATTGACAATGGAACTATTGTTATCAGGCTTTGTTATTGTACATCCGAAAAGCGCTATCAAAGTCAATAGTGTTCAGCTTAAATTCTATGGAGAGGTGTTTATCAACCTTAAAGAAAAAGAATACAATACCTTATTCGAGAAGACACTTGCGCTTTCAGTATACCCTAATAGCACTGTACCTAGACAGACCACCTTAGATGCCTCTGAGCATAGTTTTTCATTTGAATTTATCGTTCCCAAGAATTCCGACTTGCCCAGTTCAATGGAGGTAAGTAACAAGAGAAATCATGAAGAAGAAAGGCGATTAAGAGAAAAAGGGAAATAGTTTGGCAAAAAGGGACATGTTCGATATACAATCAATGCGATATTGGATAGACCTTTGATTCCAGAATCTCTGTGTCCAAAAGCGGATTATACTGTTTCGCTACTAGAGTACATTGACATTGAGCAACCTCAATTCCGAATGCCACAAGAAAAGAGTCAAGACATTATGCTCTCAAAGGCAAAATACAATCAAAAATGTATGTTGAGAGCATCTATGCCCCGCTTAGGTTTCACAAGAGGTAAGCAAAAGAGAGAGAGAGCGAGAATTGGATTGTATAAGCTGATTGACTTGTAACTCCAAATCGATAGGCGATATAGTGCCCTTAAAAGTGATTATAGATCATTTCACATCATTTGAACGTAAAAATGGTGTGACAGTAGACCTCATTCGAACTGTGGAAATCAGAACAACACGGCATACTGTCTTTAAGGAAACCACACTGAAATCTACACCTCATGATATCGATACATCGCAACACCAGCAGCAGATGATTAGTTGTCAAATCTTGATACCCACCTCTACACCTCCTTCCATTCGCTACAAGGATAAAGTACTTCGGTTTCATTATAAAGTTCGAATCTCGGCCTATTTTGGCAAAAAAGAGAGCTGTACCCTCGATTTACCTATTGTCATTGGCACTTGGCCTCGAGCAGCTGTGCCTATTGATGATGACGATGATGAACAGTACAAGGAAGATGATCTGGGATTGCAGTTGGATAGCTCCATCATGACAGACGAGGATGAACACATTTTGGATGATGATGATTCTGTTCGAACATCTTCAGTGGATGATCCATCTTCAGTCCGTAATTCATCCAATATGTCTTATAAGCCAGCCAACACGAGAGAGGAAGCATTTGTGGCCAGATCAGATTCTGTTACCTCAAGGGCTTCCAACCACTCAACTTCTTCTCACCATTCAACTCGGTCTTGGGAACATCATTATTATTACCATCATCATCAGCCACCACCATCACAGCCTCCTCAACTCAATAACAGTTATGGCCTGTCCAGAAATACATCACAATGTACTACTGTATCATCACCCGATCGACTTCCCTCATACTATAATAATAATTTTCATGGAAATGGCCATCATAGGTCTTCATCCATCTACTCTAACGAATACCCCGCAAGTCAGCGAAATAGTCTGGGCTACAACCAGCGTCTCTCCATGGCTTCTCTACCACCTATAGTTACACAACCTCCTCCGCCACAATCGCCACAGTATCGATATCCACCCATCTCGAGATACGGTACTCGACTAGAGGATGAAGCGCCTTCAATCATACTCGAGCATGATGTACCTACTCATATCTTAGAACCCATTTCGTTTTCGACACCGACACCAACGCCGACACCCTCTATACCTCCGCCTTCCACAGACATTGAAACTGCAATGGATGAGTTGTCTGTCAACGATAGCTCATCATCTCTAGAGGATTCTGACGATGAAGACGACTTGCTTGCCATTATTGAGCGCAAGAAGAAAAGGGAACAAAAAGCATCCAAGAGAAAGGTAGCTTCATAAAGTTCCTTTTACTGCCTGAAAAGATTTTGTTTGTATGTGTCAATCAATAAACGAAAGACAGACAGAGAGAGAGAGAGAGCGAGAGACTCCTTTTCTTAAAGATATCCAATTGTATAATCTATAGACTCTCTTTATTTTTTCAGAAAACAATGCCTAATGAATCTACTCTTGTTCGATATATGCTTCTTTCTTTAGCATAGCAAGTGGGGGAGGGGAGTTGATGTCTACACTCCAAAAAATAGAAAACACTCAATACTTGAGTTTTGCACTATTTCCGGAAATTATTCATCTATAAAAATAACGAATGATATGATCAGTGAAATCAGGTGTGTTTTCTTAATAAACATGAATGACTACAACCAATGTTTATCACTCATTTTATGCATATCTGTTTATGCTTATTGTAAGAAAGATAAAGGATAATCACGCAATTCATCATTAAACAAATTTCAGAAATAAACGAATAAAGGCAAGATTTTCAGATTATTATTATTTTTAATATACGTGTATTTTTTTTTTTTTTTTTTTTGTATTTCTTTCTTTTTTCCCTTTTTTTTTTTTAATAAACAAAAAGTATGGCTCTATCTTTTTTTAACACCTCTACGGGAAAGAAAAATAAGTCGGTTGTTATGCTAAATGAGGCTTCAGCTTCTTATCCTAGACTCGCTTCACTGATAACAACCACACCAACACCAACAACAACAGCAACAGAACCACTAAAACCAGAGGAAGTAGATGAGAACTTCTTCTATAAGCATATCACCACCCATTTTCATTCACTATTTTGTGACTCAGCCATTGTCTGTGTGCCTCACTCTAAATCGATTCAGGGCTTAGTGATCACGAAAGATATTATTGGTAAAACGAAGAAGAATAAAACAGAGAAAAAAAAAGGCTTTATTGATTGTATATGCAAATCAACTTGTAGAGTCTCATTGTTTCCAACGCTCTCCTTTTTATTGTAATCAATATGTTGCAACGAAACAGAGACAGAAAATTATTGCCCTGGAATTTCCCATCATCACAACCATTTTTGGCTTCAAGGAACAACGGACAGTGAACATCATGGCTGAAGAGACAGTGTATCTAAAGAAAAAGAAGATCAGATTGATATCGATTGACAGACTTTTAGAAGGCAATCCTTCTGTAAGTTATTATTTTGTTTTGTGTGTGTGTGGGAGGCTTTTAATTGTGACTGATCAAACAACAGACACATCCACACCTTCAACAACATGCCATTACTATTCCACCTAATCGTAACTCTAGAACGTAAGAAAAGGAATTGGTTGTTTGGATTCGAAACTGATAAGAAATATTCTCTCCTTAAATCGAATATAGTGATTTAGAGTTCCTTAATATGTTTTCCGAGAATCTGGAAGCACTTCATGAACTTCGATTGGCAATTCAAGAATTCACTGTGTCTTATGTTTATATCAAGGGATTCAATCGGGACACTGTAGAACGAATCCAACACATGTATATGAAGACATACAGAGTAAACACACACATATGCGTACATAATATGTCAGGCAGCTTACTTTTCTTACACACTAGACAATACTTGAAAGAAACACGCTACTTCAAAACTCATGCCGTATACCATCGGAACATGATCGATTTTTGGAATTAGTTGAAAAGTAAGGAATCTTTCTTTTTTTTTTTTCTCTCAAAATGTTGGTCAATAGAGAGCGATTGATATAAAAGAAAAGAGTTGTGTCTTAGTGTTGTCATGGGATTCTTGCACAAAAAGATTTGGGTGCATACATTACAGTCATTACTGGCTTCTCAAGATAGTTATATGGATCATATCTGTGATTGCTACGATACAGTCGAACTCTCACAATTCTCACTTCGACATCCTATCTCAGAAATGCGTACCTCACATTTCAAAAAGGCTATTGAATGCTTTCAGCGCATTGACTGTGGCAGTAGTAGTCTAGTGGAACCCTATGAATCTACCCTGAAGCATGTGGCCTATACACCTCTTGAAAAACTAGAAGCAGTCAAATCAACACTGGAATTGATCACGTCTGCTGTCTCTGACTATATCGAACAAGAGCCAGGCAATCATCACAGTGACTCTTCTGTCACAGCAGATGAAATGATTCCTCTGCTGGCATTTGTCATTGTACAGAGTAACGTGTCACGCATTGCTAGTTCTATTTATTACATGCAGTATTATCGATTGGCACGCATGATAGAGGGATCAGTTTATAGTTACGTTGTCACTGCCATCAAATCAGCCATTGAATTCCTCAAGGGCGACCCTCTCTTCATTCTACATAATCCCAACATCACACATGATTCTCTTAACCGGACACGCTCTACCTCACTTGGATCCAACAACGGCATAAAGCAAAAACAGCATTTACCTATCCATTATCGTACACAACACCGAAAGACACAAAGTGCCGATCTCTACAATCTAATTACCCATACAATCGAATCACCCTTTGGAACAGATGATGATGATGACAATAATAACAGTAGTAGTAATATGACAGATGAAGAAGATCTCTATAACAGTAGTAACACCAGTAGTCATAGTAACAGTCGGCGTAACTCTGCCATCTTAAGGCCTTACATGGTCTTACCACGCCACCATGAAGATCGAAAGAGTCTAGATATTCCTCATGACTGGCTTACACCCCAACCTCAACCCCAAACTCAACAAACCAACAAATCAATGATACCCACTCGTACTTTAGCAGCCACGAAACCCATGATACAGACAACCTTCCCGAAAATCTCAAATTCAACGCCTCTCTCGGTTGAACAAGAGGATGAAACAATACCTCCTATCCATTCCATCTTGGAAGTGCCTAAACTCGGTCGATCCCTGAGTGCGTCCACGGTCGTGAAGGGCCATCAAAAGAAATCAACACCACCTACTGTCATCAATTTAAGAGATCGGGTATCTTTTGATGGTATGCAGCGACCTGCTTCTATCTGCTTGGATACACGATCATTGCACAGTATTGAAGATGGTGCAGAAGATCAAGAAGAACTAATGGGTGATTTTCTTATGGGCTTATCCAAGTTGGATGGAGATGTAGTTGGAGGAAGATCAGGTTATTTCAAAACCTTTAAAAGACCATAAAAGAAAAAGAAAAAGAAAAAGAAACTATTTGTAAAGAATTGACTTGCTATTTTTTTTTATTTTTCGTGAAAGTTTCCCCCCACCTTTTTTCCTCACTTGAAAAGGAAAAATATAGATGTGTATAAGAAAGAAAGAAAAAGAAATGAGTGATGAACTACAAGCAAAGTTAGTTTCTTTCCCAAAAATGCTGATAAATCTTTATGAGCTTTACCTTGTTTATTTCTTCTTGGAGACACCAACGGTACGACCACGACGACCGGTAGTCTTGGTGTGTTGACCACGAACACGGACACCCCAGTAGTGACGGAGACCACGGTGGTTACGGATCTTCTTCAAACGTTCGAGATCTTCACGGTACTTGGTGTCAAGAACGTTAGAGATGACTTGAGAAGACTTGCCGTCAACAATATCCTTTTGTCTGTTAAGGAACCAGTTGGGGATCTTGTATTGAGCGGGGTTTTGGAGGATAGTGACAATACGTTCCAATTCTTCAGAAGAGAGTTCACCAGCTCTCTTGGCAAGATCGACATCAGCCTTCTTACAGGCAATGTTGGCGAAACGACGACCAACACCCTTGATGGAAGTCAAGGCGATTTGGATCTTGACACGACCGTCAACGTTAGTGTTAAGGAGACGGATAATGTGTTGGAACTATGTAGAAAAAGAAAAAGTTAGTTTTCTTGTAGTTGCGTAGTTATATTGAATGCTTACAGTAGTTCTTTCGGGAACGACGAGAGACTATATTGCGCATCACAAAGAATAAAGAAAAAATGTTAGTTTTCAAACACTCTTTCTCTCTATATAGATGTATAGCTTATAGAAGATAGAAAAAGACTGCATAAAGTGATGAAAGCTGACAAGTTGCAGATATAAAAGGACATGACTGATACAAGCTGTATTGCGGTTGCTTCTCTCTTTTTCTTTTTGATGTTGTCCATAGTCAACATGTGATAAGTAAGGAAACAACAAGCCATCATTCGCATTCTCTCCAGCTCTTTCTTTTCTCTTTTGGGTATTGAATCGCCCATTCTTTGTGTGTGTAAGTGTGTGTGTGTGTGTGCATGAGTTTGCTTTTTGTCATCTTTTGTACATCCATCCATCCATCAAGCACCTGCGACTCCATCATCCAATTCATGCTGCTTTTCTTTTCTTCTTTAAGCTATCATCTTTTTTAGAATTGCCATTTACCATCTTTCTTTACAAAAAAAGGGAGGATTCTCAAATTTGGTGTCTACTCTCTGATTAAACACTCTGGAGAAGAAAAAAAAAAAAAGAGTGCGCGGTCGGAGATTGAATGTTACAAATCCTTCCGATTCTGTCTTGCTTTGCTTACACGAACAAACAAAAAAAAAATGATGGTGAAAAAAAGTAAAGATCAAGATATTTGGAATAATGATTGATTCTGGACAAATCTAACAAATTCTTTAAGAGCATCAAACCGAATTGAGTTCTTTATTCAAACATTTATCCCAATATGTGATCGAAAGTCTTATTCATCCTCTGCAATCTTCAGGAGTAACTGAAGACTCAGCTTCTTGGATTCTTGACATTAAAGTGTCCTTGTTTGTTAAGGACTCTCGTCTAACATTTCGCATGATTTTAGACCAGTAGAACTCTATGGGATTAAGGATAGCAGAGTAAACAAAAGGAAAAAGACTTTTGTATCCTTGCTTGCCGATAAGATCCTCTATAAACTCTGAGTGGTATACTCGACAGTTATTCATCATAATATAGAAGCCTTTCACATCATTCTGATGAAGAGTATCCAGCACACTTTCTATGAAGTTTCACTACATGATAAGTAGTAGTACCTTTTTTTTTAAGGCTGCTTGTCCTTCTTTGGCACAATTTCTTTCCTGAGCTTCTCAGCGTCATCAGCCTTTAGTAACTCCACTTTTGATAGACTTACCAGTTCACTTGGACTGATGCACCCAACCAAACTAATGTTTGGTCCCTTTTATGTGTGCACCTTGAAAATAGCAAGAAGGCCTTTCTTGAACCATGCTTGAGTTCTCGCCAAATGCAAGTTGAAGCCAGACTCATCAATGAACATCCAATTCTTCATGAAATCGACACCAGTTTCTTTCCACTGAGAGGTTTTTGCATATCTCTCATTTCGCATTCTTTCCGAGTTTCGTACTTTTAGATATTTCTCTCTGATTCTCAAAGAGAAATTACACTTTTTGACCAAATGATAATAGACTCCTACAAGAGCTATCTTCAAGTCAGGAAAGGCTTCGCCAATGGTAGAAGAAGGGCGGCACTTTGCTTGGTTTGTTTACCTGTTAGCAACATACATTATGTAAGCAATTGTAATATTGTATTTATATACAACACAAACTTACATTTTCTTTTGAGTACTGTCGAAGAGGATGGTGCCCCATTATCATCTGGTGGAGGTGTTGTTGCTATTTTTCTTGTTTTTTTAGCATGTCAACGCAAGTGCATTTGGATATGTTCTTCGTATCAACGTACTTAAATCAGGAGGTGCTCGACGTTACATTATTGGGATAGACTGTCAGGCAAAGCTTAGCAAAAAAAAAAAAAAATACCAACAAATAAATTTATAAAGAGAAAGATAAGGATGAATAAACAAAAACAGATAAACCAGAATATTTACGCCTTTTGGTTTTGGAGGAAGGATAGCAGACTGTAAATGAGATATATCACATACTGTAAGACTCTCGCCGTATATCGATTTTGTTGTGAGTTTAGTTATCTCCATAGTCCTTTTTGAACTTTGCTTTTGTTCTATAAAATCATTGACAAAAAATAGTCAATTTTGTCAGCTGTGAATGCCTCAATTCTGCTTGTCTTGATCTCAATTTGAAGATATGACACATACATATGAGCGATTTATTCTAATCTGATTGTCTAAAAAATCTAGTGCTCGACTACTTGACAGAATCCACTGTCTGATCTTTCGATATGAGCTTTGCCATCCACAAGTTTCTCTACAACCTGTTGGACATCCTTGAAAGTATCAAAGGCAATAAAAGGTATATCCTCTCGCTTACAATAAAATTCCAAATCACGATGGCGACGAGCAAACAAGACATCAGCATGCTTGGCTGCTGAGATGTCAGATACACCATCACCGCAAAACACAAAGATGGTATCTTGATCGGCTGCTGCACGAGCCTTTGCAAGTGCTATATGGGGATTTAATTAAGTGTTTATATAGAATGAACAACTTACTTCTTGATTTATCATTGCCATAGATACTATCATCTCTCCAGATAATCTGCCAATTTCTGCCTTCAATTTTACCATTGTTGGCCACGACTTCAATTTCCTTGGCTTTTTCACCTAAAAAGTTAACCATGATCTTTTCAACCAAAGGAGAAAGACCACTACTAACTACAGTGACAGGAAAGTTTCTTTCACGGCAATAATCATAGAATTCAGGGAATCCAGGATCGATTTTGCAATCTTGTATAAATAAAGGTATAAGCTTTTGTTCTTTTAATGTTACCTAGAAATACGTTACGATCAAGGTATTCAGACCAAGCTTCTTCCCAAGAAATATGAACAGCATCCCACATTTCCTGAAGTGCATCTCTACAATCAATTATTTAAATAAAAAGAAAAAAAAAAGCTGCTAAATTTTTGTTTGGTTTACTTGTAAGATTTGACACCATCCATGATTTCGTGCTCGAGTACTCTTCTGCGCTCAGGGCCCAAAGAGCGATGATCATCAATCAACAAAAGGCCGGTATCTATTAAACTTGATTCAATATAAATTCTGAAAAGAAGCAATAAAAACTTTTGTTTTTACCATCCAAGGACAATGTGCCATCAAAATCAGTGAAGACTTGTATTTGAACCATAGTTTTGAATAAAATAAAGAAATGGTTTAGAAAAAGAAAAGAAAAGACAAAAAAAGGAAGCGAGAATAATCCTACAAACTTATGACGGAATCTTAAAGAGGAAGAGACTATGGCAAAACAGAATTGATTGGTCGAAATATAAAACCCAGAATGGCTATCTGAAGAAACAGACCAACAGCTTAACTGTTCTTTCGATACAGTTACCATAGCTACTCGAACAATATCTGTGCATTCAACAGAACCATTTTAATGACAGCAATAAGGCTTAATTCAGAGTTGCATGGATAGACATGGTATAGTAAATGCTCAATAATCAACAAAAGCTAGTTAGATGTGCCCCCAGAAGATTTGACAGTGCTAGTCAACTTATAGTCTATGTCCAGAATCAACCATTTGTTTTTTATTCGAAAAAGAAGAGTGGGCATAAACCTGTTGTTTATTGAAAAAAATCAATCTAAAAAAATGCTCTACTACTGCTTACTTTTTTTTTGTGCGCGAAAAAAGAAAAAATGACAGCTATAACTTTGAGTATCAATCAAAGTGGCTGTGTTTACGTAAGTACTTTGGAGTCATCCATGCCTTACTTTCGGAACAAATCAAATTGACCGCCTCATACAAAAAGAGAAAGAAATGTTATCTTTTTATTCCTGCAAGTCTTCTTTACTGAATTCCATAGGCCCAATACAGATAACCGCTTCTTGATCAGAATAAACACCCGAAAAATATTTACTTCGAATAGCTAAAGCCTTTTGACCTGTCAAAAACTGATGCGTTTCAAATGAAAGTGAATGATGTTGATTGGCTTCCTCCTCATTTGGATGCGTGCAGAGTCCACCTGCATCGTCTTCTTTAGGACGTCGCACAGTCAAGGCGATCTTCTCAGTAGGGTTGTGATGGGGACAGATCAAGAGTGAATAGAAATCATCGGGTTCCATGCAGTCATGGTGAAGTGGATCCACTTTATCTATTTGATGACTTCCTGCTAAACTATAAGGGGACTGATGACCATCAATACAATGACCTTGCATCATGCCATTTGAATAAAAACATAAAATAGCTGATCCTTTGAACAATAACATTTAAATAAATAAATAAAAAACCATCGAATTCAAGCTGCAAAACATAAAGGCACTGAAATGAAAATTCAATTATTGATGTTTAAAATACAATGGAGTGAACATTATCGAGCAAATCTAAACTCATGAATATTTCCTTAAGTATCTCTCTCTTTTCTAACAGTAAGCATTGCACAACTGATACTCTTAGTTGAAATGAGTCATCTTCTAAAGCAGTTTTTTTAATGTATTTTATTTTATTGTTTTCTATCTGGTAAGTAGTGCAATTGTAAGACATGCTAAAAACGGGTAAGGGTATAAGTTTATTTGTGCAATTTTCTTCGTTTTTGCTTCATTGCAGTGAAACAAACAGAAGGGTACTCCCTCTGACTTCTTGCTGGCTTTATCTTGTTCTTCTTCAATTTGTTGCTTAACATTAACAAGTGCTTCTACACAATCCAAAAAGAAGAAATACATAAGAAAAGAGAACGGACCAAACTAATTTGCTTACCTTCCAACTTATCAACATCATAAATGTTTTGGCAATATTTTTATCAATCTGTATTGCCTCTGTTGGGATTACAAATGGCTCAACGAGCCGGAAGGCAAACACTCCTTCATGCTCCTTACGTGAGCAAAACTCACCATAATAACCTATCACTATGATTAGCTTTGAACGGCTTGATGATTATACAGCAATATAGTTACCTGTCCACACAAAAAAAAAACCACATGCTCATCAACAAAGAGCCTCAACATCTTGTGAGCAATTGTGGCATTCAAGCAACATGACTTGCTCTGTTGGTATTGAGCAAGTGACTTGCCGTTGGTTGCCTTGAACTCACAAAAGAACAACTCACCTCCATCCTCAGAACTCAATCCTATTGAGCAGTTTTGGTCAGTGGTCAAGAGCAAGCTTAAAAGGGAAAAGCTATTGGAGGAAGAGACCATGACTATGAGAATTCAAGATGCTTGCAACAAGGTCTTGATTAGTGACCTTCGAGAATTTTGTCATTATTCTTTGTTAAAGTTTGAGCAGAAAGCCTATTTCTTTTTGTGAGCGAATAATTTCCGGAAATAGTGTACGTGGGGTAAAATTAGAACCCCACAAATGTAGAAAATCTCATGTAGAAAAAGATGTAGTGTTATTGAGCCCCTCTATTTTATACATCGAAAATAAAGCGTGGCTGAAAGCCTAGTACCACATTGGAAGTCGAAGCGAAGGCAACAACGGTTGGTTTAGGAACGACAAGCAACGTTGAAAATTTGCTTTGAGCCGACCAACTAAATATCCGACTAATGACCTTTGAAAGTATTCAAAGAAAGTATTCAAAGAAAGTATTCAAAGAAAGTATTCAAGGGGGGACTCAATTGCACTTTTGAACTTTTGATATGATTGACAAGCCCTAAATTGTTTCAAGAAAACTATTTCAGAAATGAAACCCCATATTGAAGTAGTATTTACTGTCAAATAAGTAATACAAAGTACAAAGATTTTTTTTTGGGTATTCAGATACTAGCCGGCCTACTCGCTACGCTCGTTTTACGGTCGTCGTCGCCTCACGGTTCGGATGCTGAATTAGTTCTGCTTTCTGAAGCACACATATATTGTTATAGATGAAAATTTATTTTATAAGATATATTTTGTGGTTAAGTATGTAAATTAGATCAGGAGTTCTGGAAAGATGATATTATCGATGAGATTTTGTTGGTTAGAAGGATCAGATTTATGCAAGACATGTATGCCTTGTAAGTTGGTGGAGCGAGAGAAAGCAACATATAGTTGGCCATGTGTGAATGGTGAAGTACGGAGGTCAATCCCAACGTTAGAAAGTGATTGACCTTGCGACTTGTTGATAGTCATGGCAAAACTTAGTTTGACAGGAAATTGTTTTCTTGACAATATGAAGGGATACTCATCTTCTAAGGTTGCTAGTTCTATTCGAGGAATGAGCTCAACTTGTTCTTGGTTGGATCGACTGTTGTTGAGGACCACCACTTTCAATACGTATTGGCCTATTTCTTTAACTACCAATCTGCTGCCATTGCAAAGGCCTTTTTGTGGGTCAAGATTTCTTAAGAGCATTACAATACAGCCTACTTTCAAGCTCAACTTTGCAGGAGGAAAGTTGCCTGGGTTCTGCGTTTGAAGATACTCATCAGAAACTCTGTAGACTTCATTGCTGGCATTTTCTTCTTGTGAATAGTCGGCTTTATCTGCCGAAGTCAAAGTGACGGATTCACCAGGCATCAGTTCGAGTACCTTTTCATTCAGCAAATCGACAGTATATATATGATTTGTATGACATGATTTACTCGCATGCTTTCACTGATGCAAAGGCATTAATGTATCATCCTACTCTTTTTTTTTTCTTTTCACTACAGAATAATGAACAATAATCAAGGTAAATGATCTACATCAAGCTTTACTCTTTTCATGATTAGAATGAAGATTTGGTCTTTTTGTATTGTTAAATAAAGAACCAGGGTGTTCATTGTTTATAGCAGAGCCCAGACCAATTTACACAAAGAACAAACAAACAATCAATATATCAGCCAATGAGAACAATTGATCAGTAATGTGGTCAATCTAATTTATAAAAACAAAAGAAAAAAAAAAGTACCTTTTCCTTCTTTTCTTTCTTTGATTATTATTTAGAATGATTACATTACAAACAAAGGTAACAAGGCTGTTCTTTAGGCTGTGAAATAATTGCTAATGATCTCTTAGATTAATTACTGCGCGTTTTCTTGCTGTCTAGATGACATGCAGAAGAGTAACTGTTTGGAAAAAAGGCATATATTTCATCATGATTGTTGTCGCATATCTGTACTGATCAAAATGAATAGGCCTTTTTTTATTTGTTCTTTTCTTAAGAAGAGGTAAGCGATCCATTCAAGAGCTAAAACGATGTCTAAGAAACAGAAAAACTAAGACAATGTTTACGCTTTAGTTTTTTCTATGTTGGAGGTAATCTATACACAGTTTTTTAGAGGGAAGGACAACTCTCCCCCTTAAACCCCCCCCCTCTCAGGTTGATTCAGGCTTAATCTATGTAAGTTTATTCGCGTCTAGTACTAAATTCTTATATCATGTGGCTGTGCTCTAATTTTTCTCAAATTTCAGTAATACATGTTTTGATTAATTTTAGGCCCAGCGACTCACCGCCGAAGAAATAGAGTCTTTGACATCTAAAGTTGCTTTGGTTGGTCCCAACTTGTCGCCGGAATGCCGGTCTCTTCTTTCTCGTCTTGGTGCTGCTCCCAACTCTGCAATGTCATTCAGGAGGGCTCTATTTGCCTACTCGGAGTTTCAGACAGCCGTCTTTGATCCTGCTGTACATGAAGACTATGATACAGTGCTCCACCTCTGTCATCATTTCTTGAGGATGATCGAGTCGCCCTCCTGTCCAATCAGCCCTCCCAGAGGGAAAGAACTGCTGCCACTTTCACCAGCTTCCCCATACTTAATAACATTTTCATGCCGCACATGCATGAAATCAGCTTCAAATGGTAAGTCCGTTGACGATAAAAGTTATTGCAATGCTAATCTGAATAATGTGTATATATATTTAGGGTTGAGGTGCTAACAGAAAGCTGTCAAAACACCAAGTTGGATGGCTTGGCCAGTTCCTTGGTCAACAATCACCCAGTGATTGTTGTAGAATTCGCTGGGGGCATAAGCACCCATTCAAAAGGAAAGCTTTTGTCAGACACAAAAAAAATATATGATTGTTGTAAGCAAGCCATCAGGGAAAAGAATCTTTCCCAAATCCACGTTGTACTATATTACAGTAAGTGTCAACTATTCTCAACATACTGTGTTCAAAGGAATCTAACATTTACGTTGCTTTTCAAATTATCTATTTGTGTAGACAATGTTTTGTCATTAGAAAAAGTTGCCAAAGTTGAAAACCAATTTGTAAGAAAGTGCTGTGCACAAATCGAATGTCCAAAGGACATTGTTCAATTAAAGAAATTTGTTGAAGACATGCCTGTCATCTTCTCTTGGAGAAACAGTGTCTTGTCTTCGTTGTAATATCCTGCTTGTGTTTCTATCTTTATATAATCTTTTGACTTCCTGTTTAAATGTGTTTGAGATTTTTGAGTTTGCTTCAATGATTCTTCTTTGTGACATCTTCTTATATTAAACCATAACCGCCTGATCTGAACTACAGTTCAAAGAATCACTGAATCGGATTCTGGATCTAACTTGGCATTAAGAATATATGATTGAGTACAAACATATTGGAAAAAAGAAAAGAAAAGAGAGGGACACTGTATGATTTGCAATACAAGAAATAGTAATGGAAGCAAGACAAGAAACGAATGCAAGAAATTGGAGATGCAGTTCAATCAGATTTTATATAGCCATTGACTTGTGTCAAAAGTACAAAGTATAACACCACAATACATGCAGTCATACAAGAGCATTTGCTTGGATTTGAGACGCAACAGAACACTATGACAAGATGTGGTTGCTTTACAGTGATAAGAGAGAAAGAGAAAGAAGAACGTGTTTGAGGCCAACATGTAGCTATTACTGTCACTTTTTGACGTTGCTGTTATATTGCGCAACAGAATAAGAATAATTTGCTTTAATCAAGATTACAAAGTGCTTGATAAACAGAGTAGAGAAGCCGTGACCATGTAGCCGTAGCTATATGCAGCGAGGATGATAGTTGAAATAGAGTCAGGCTTTGTGCAATAAGTAAACAGATTTGTACTTTGTACTTTGATCTTTGTTTTAATGCTTTATTGAAATACTCTTTATATAACTCAGACAACACACCAAGAGTCTTCAAAGGAACACAGATAATTGGATAACTGGATGGTGACGTAATATCTATAAAGATACCGAATGATGCTCAGCATCGTGGTAGTTTCTTTCGTCAATCTCTTTATATAAAAGGAATAGTAGTGCGACTAAAGTCCACAGTCTGTCGTTGAATCCTATAGGTCTTGAATGCAAAAGGATGACAGGAGATACCCTTCTGAAATCACAACAGAGGAAGAAAAGGTTGTTATTAAAGGTAAGGTAAAAGTAAAGTCTAGCAGCATCAAATTCTGCATATTCAAGATAGCGCTTGTTGTGTCTAGCATACAACATAGCATAATTCAAAATGACCTCATAACATAATAAAAGCCAGATCATCTTAGCTGATGTGATGTAACGTGAAAATGTTCAGGGTTTGATATGCAAATTCCATAACTAATAACTTCTAAATGTTACAACGAGGGTTCTATATCCCACAAACCCAAGATAGAGTATATTCAATCTCAATCTATCAATGCATATCCTGGTCATCTAAGTGAACCCTTTGATAAACGTCTAAGACTTGACACAGTCAACTTCTCTATAAATACCACACTCTATTTCACTTAATAAACAGTAATTCTTTGACTAGTTTAATTTCTATTGTACACTGACAAATCAGCGCTTTTTTTTTAAATTTAAGATAAAACGGCTTCATTAGCCCTTTTCAGGGGGACCTTTTCAGGGAGGCCTCACTTCGCAGGTGCCGCAAAGGACTGGCCTGCTCCGCAGAGAGAACA
Organism: Blakeslea trispora; assembly: GCA_025331445.1. Taxonomy (NCBI): domain Eukaryota; kingdom Fungi; phylum Mucoromycota; class Mucoromycetes; order Mucorales; family Choanephoraceae; genus Blakeslea; species Blakeslea trispora. The sequence goes on along the minus strand of JAIWNE010000150.1, from coordinate 20,310 downwards.
AAATAAAGCAAAAGATAAAGGCTTTTCTTTGAAAATACGATTAAACACGAAATTTTATTTTTCACTTGGGCACACTATCTAAATTCTAGTGTCGAAGTAAATTCTGACTAGAATTTAGTGAGACATACGAACACACATATAAGAAATATGATTGGCTTTATCTTCTTTTATTTGAATGTCAGCGAAAAGTAATAAAAATTGATCTGTCTAATAATATATATGCTTCAATCTTCTTTTTTCGCTCGGTCAGCACCGCAAATATGGATTCAAATAACATACACTCAATATCTTCAGAAGAGCAAATAGCTCTTCTTCAACAACGACTAGCTCAATTGGAACAATTCATTCAACATCAACCAAATGCTCAAGCTGCAACGGAGCCATTTTCATCATCCAACGTCGACATGGTTACTGAACAACCACAGGACCACCCTCTTCATTCTTTAGAAGTTCGTCCTTCCTTCAATTGGACACCATCTCCCTTTTTGTCTGAGGCTTTAGGTCTCGACTCCCCTCTATTTACATCAACCTCCTTGACGGATGACGAGAAATCATCCATTGTGGAGAGATATCCTCCCATTGATTAAGTCCAATATCAGCCACCCTCTACTTTGCCTATTGCTGCAAAGAACATGAGCAAGTACCAGTCTAAACAAGGCATGGCTTTAAAAAGATTACAGTACCTAGTTTCTGGTGTTTTCCGTCCTTTAGATGTACTTGGATTGGAAATCTCAAAGGCTTCTGACGATACCCATGTACAGCGATATCTGTACATGCTCGCAGATTGCAGAACTTTACTTGAATTATATGAATATTGTAATAGTTGTAATAAAGCTTTATTCATGCTAATAACATGATGGTAATACATGATAAGTTGGATAATTATATGTGGAATTGCCTACTTTTTCTAATTCTCAAGTTATCTGGATAATTCCCAAAGAAGAGAAAAGTAGGTCAATTGGTCTTGTTGTTACACGAAAAGGAAAGAAAGCAAAATAACATTTGGGTAGTAGGTACACCCCACTTTACCACCTTTCAATAGGTTGGTTGATTTCAACATCAGCCATCATAAACAGCAAGAATTTGTATTCAACACATTCTTTTACAAAAAAAAAATGTATTCAACACATACAACATCTCATCTTCAACAGCTGAGTTCCGACAAAAAGCACTGGTCATGCTTGAAAGACCAGAAGGAGGCTTCAGCAACCGCCTCAACAAGCTCCTGTAAATATGAACAATACAATTATTTGCTTCGCTTTGTTTATTTTAGCTCGTTTGTAGGGCCTTGAGCTATATCATCAAGCTGAACAGCTCGATGGATGACGAATTGAGTTGCTGCTTTGACGCTGCTGTGTTGGAGACGCTACGCCGCCATTTCCGCACAACTGTTTTTGGCAACCCTTCAAGACTTGCCAATACAGTTGTGCTGGAACTCAAAGATCTGGCAAATGTTAGTAAAGTCTTTTAGATAATTACATGATACTAAAATTGTTATATTTAGAATTTCAGAGATGATGATGATAAGCAGAAGCTCAAAGATGGCATTTATGCCATCAGTATGAAGTTGGAAGGACCTTCTCGCCGAACAGTCCAAGCAGTACTAAACTTGTGAGTATTTCAATCAAAGAAAGAACTAAGGACGTTCTGGAGTCAGTGTGGAGCTCCTTGTTCAAGAAAAACAAACGCTATGATCCACGCAAGTAAATAAAACTAATTGGTTATGCACACAATGAATTGAGTTTTTACATATGCTAACTGAATTTAAATAGATTCGACAATGTCTTGTTTTCTTCTCCTCACACTTCAGCAGCTTGTCATCCTGACTATGCTGTTGAAGTTGTAGAAGGAGCCAACTTTTTTTAATTGCATAGGCGAAATAAAGTCTAGTTTTGCTTGCTCCACAGGAACAAGTGTTGATACATACCGCCTTGGTGTATTTTCTTTGGCACTGTTGGAGCAGCATACCTTGAAGTCTGTCCTGTCATTTCAAGCAACTGGTAAGCTATTCTTTGTTTTGGAGCAAAGCTTTATATTTTACTCATTTATTTTCTTGAAGGTCTGACAGTGACATTCTTCCTCTTCTCTTGGCACATGGGGCAGTGCTACATGATAGAGGTCGACAAAATCACCTTTCCCTCAACGTATGAGGAATACTGCTCCTTTTTCTGCAACATAGATGCATTAATCGATGCTTCTTCTTTATTTGACAAGCATTGTGTTCTAAACGACCATGAAGAAGGCAGATCAACAAACATTTTATCATATTCCAAAGTAAAGGAGACGTTTGGTCTGTCTTCTTATACGTCAACCAAGACAACACATTCAGCTTGCCCAACGTCTTCAGCCAACCCTTCATCATCTTAATAAAAAAAAACAATAACAATAAAAAAAAATGCGTTTTCAATATATAATAGCAGTTGGTGGTTGAGCCAGCTTCTATGTTTGAATATTGATAGACGGGGCCCTTCTTCATTGCCCTCAGTATTATCTTTGCCACTTTCAAATAATAATCCGCTTTTGACATGAATACTGCTGAACTTTTGTATGAAGCTACGCAGCCTTGATTATTGTGTAGCCCAAGATGAAAAGCAAAAGCACTAGGTATGTCCAAAAGGGTAAAGAAGACATCAGGAACATCACCTGATTATGGCTTCAACTTCAGTCTTGGTTTTCTTTGAATTTGTTGGATTGACCTCGGGTTGACTGGGTATTTTTTGACCAGACAAGGTTTCTTATTAGCTGGCTTCCTGAAAAACTATTTCCGTTTTCATAGCAATTGAAAGGATCTAACAAAATTTGATTCATAGCATTTTTGGGATCACATGCACTCTCAAATGAGTTCTTTGCATGAGGGACGGTACATTCTATAAGAAGCTCAAATGAGGCATCAATGTAACAAGGATTATTGTTGTTTGGATTGAGAGCCAAGTTGTAATAGAGATGCTCTCTTGTCTGCATTGGTAGCGGCAATACATCATTGGAGATGAGGCTGTCTAAACAATCAACATTGGCTTCAACGTCACTTACTAGCATATAGGCATTATATTTATTGCCTTGAGAAAGTGAGGTTAGATCTTCGGAAGCAATTGAAAAATCATCTTCAAATGCTGCACCGATTTCTTTGTCAAGCAAAGTCCTGTACTTTTCAGGAACAGCTTCCTCTAACATTTTCAGTGTTACATCTTTTCTCTCAGAATCGACGGTAGTAGCATAGAAAGGAGCTAACTTTACTACTTCATCGTAGACCAGATCTTCTTGGGCCTTGATGTGGCTTCCCACAAATGCATCGAATTCTTCATTTTAAGCTGCATCACTGGCAACTAGACACTCTTCAACTTCAACTTCAACTTCTACAAAAGGTCTTTTTCTCCTTTCACTGCTTGCTTTGATGTTGTAACATATATTTCAAACTTTGGGACACCCAACTTATCTGCCTTTAAAGCTAGGGGTAAATAGGTAAATTGGTACATTTAAAAATACTGAGATGATGAAAAAAGACGACACCAAAAAGAGGGATAAGCATGTGCCGCATTTCGAGTCTTCGTCTCATCAACATCAGTATTTCTCAAGCGTGCAATTAGTTCTTTTTGCCAATGCAGTTCGAGTTTCTTTGTGCAATCTGTTTCTTCCAATGCGCAATCTATTTCTGGAAATGATGTATTATTTCGGTTTTGAAAGACAGAATTTATGCTATTATTTTTGGGTTTATTTTGAGCGAAATAGATCAAATGAAGAGCGAAAATGCATGCCTTTATAAAGAATAAGTTTCAGACTAAAATGATTGGTATTTCTCTTTACATATAGATTTGATTTCGCAGTAAAGAATTTTTCCTTTCTCTCTTGTAGTCTACCTAATTTGCATGATTATTTGAAGTAGAAGGCAAATACTCGTATATACTCTGAGCTTGGATATCGATTTTCAAATTCGATGAGTTATGTCTATCTTTTTTTTTTATCCATCTCTCCACCAATGAAAATGCCCAAGCTCTATTACCAATCATATTGTCAATCCGTGCGAAAAGTAAATGGTGATCGGAGATAGCTCGTGACTATTGGTGCCTGCTTTTGATCAAATTCGAGTCATTCATTTTGAAAGGTTTCAATTGACAATCATATATATAAACCACCTAGTTTTTTAAACATTTTTCTCTTTTTCTTCTTTACCACACCAACTCTCCAAGCATCTTGCTCTTATAAGAAAAAATGACTGTCACTGTTGTTCCTATTACTGTTGGTGTTCTCGCTTTGCAAGGTGCCTTTATTGAGCACATTCATATGCTCAACCGAATCCCTGAGGTCAAGAAAGCTATTCCTGTCCGTACTCAAGAAGAATTGAACTCTGTGGATTGTCTTATCATTCCTGGTGGTGAATCTACTTCCATGTCACTCATTGCTGAACGCTGCGGTATGCTTGAACCTCTCCGTAAATTTGTTCAGACCAAGCCTACCTGGGGTACATGTGCAGGTATGATTATGTTGGCCAAAGAAGCCACTGGTGCAAAGAAGGGTGGTCAACAACTGTTGAACGGAATGGACGTATGTGTCAACCGTAACCAATTCGGTTCTCAAAAAGAAAGCTTCCGAGCACTTTTACATTTACCTGAAATTGTCGGTGATGATACACCTTTTGATGCTGTCTTTATTCGTGCTCCTGTGATCTCCAACATTCGCTCTGAACGTGTCAAGATCATCGGTCGATTGGAACAAAAACATGGCCAAACTGAAGCCGAGACAGCCATTGCTGTTATGCAAGATCACTTGCTTGCTACTGCTTTTCACCCTGAATTGACTGCTGACAATCGCATCCATCAATTCTTTGTGAAGATGGCTATCAACTGCTTAGAAGGTCACTAAAGCTTTTCTCTCCCTTTTCTTCTTATAGACAACCATCCATTGTACAGACTTTCATTTTCGTTTTATACAATACCCCCCTTCTTTTCTCAAAAAAAAAAAACTCTAGACAGTCAATAAAGTATCTATATTTGTTGTAATTTATTTATTTACAATAGTCTCCATGTCTTTTCTAATCGTCTATCTTTTCAACATTAATCTTTTCATTTACATTGGCTGCATCTGAATAACTTTGACTGGATGCTGATGAAATTATATTTGTTTTGGCAGATGGAAATGCTTTGGCATATGAATAAACAATACCTGCAATGAAACCTAACAAAACAGATTAAATTTCCATAGACTAGCTCAATACACATGTGTGCTTTGTATCGTTATTTACCAATGAAAATAGCTGAAACGTTGCTAAAAGTTGCAACATCACCAAAAAATACAATACCAGATATAGCAATAGGCAATTTGTTCAATGATCCAACCATAGAATAAGTTGTAGAGGATGTGGTTCGAACACACCAAGCAGATGCATAAGACATACCAAATGCAGAGACACCGGAAAAGATCATGGCCCAAATACGAGCCTGACATTGTTCAGGAGGACTTTTTTTTAAAAAAAAAAAAAAGAAAAGGGGGATTAGCTTATAAACTGCGAAACCGTACAATGCAAAATACTTTACAAGTTGACCAGTAAGTTTTCATAAGACCAATCTTCTAATAACAAACTCGGGACAATCAACAGTGGAATAGATAACAAATTGTTGTAATATACTGTATCAAAGTCCTTAAAGTTAGTCAACTTGATTCGTTTACGCATATAGAGCACAAAGGCTGCAGACGATAAACAGTTCACAGCCATCCAGAAATAACCCAGCATGATACTTTGGTCACCAAAAGAAAGGGCACTTGTAGCATCCAACACAACATCAATGGCTGTGGCCACATCATTCCATCCAGCAATCACAGAAGACATGGTCTAATATCATTATAAAAGGGAGAATGAACTTTTTCTGCATCATCTATCTTTTACATACAACATACCATAAGGATAAAAGAAACCATCATCATGCTTGTCACACTACCACCGAACCAAAGTACTTCACCATAAGCAATTAAGATGATAGTTAGGTTCTTGAAGATAGTATAGACAGGAATGGGTAAATACTGTAATGCCTTGCTGCCTGTATAGATCATGGCCACCAAAAAGACAACAATAGGATACCATCGCTTGGCTGTTTCACCGTCAAATTCACGATACTTGATCAAATTAAGGAACTTGAATAACTGTAGAAAGAAAACAGTGACCAAACTCTGGATAGTCAAAAGGAAAAAGACCATGTTGAAGTCGCCACTGACAACGTATTTGTTGGTCACTGTCATGACAATGCTAGCAACACAATAGGTAAATATGGGTAAGCCAGCCTTGACCATGGGTGGTACATTATTGATCTTGTTGGATGCAACTACAGATGGTTTAGGTGTATTAGGCAATTCAAGCGAATTTGTGTTGATGGCCAACAGAGGTGCACCACTACTACTACTGATGTTCGTATTTCTTTCTCCGTAGTGGGTCATATATTTGTAAAGGAGAGACTAAAGGTGAAAGAAGGACAGAAAAAAAAAGGATCTACCTTGTTGACATAAATACTATAGTATTTGTTTATTGTGTGTGCCTCTTACATATTCCAAACATACCAATTTTTTTTTATTGTTTGGCCGTAACAGAAATTTACATTTTTCCCGTTTCACAACTGACAACACTCTTGTCATATTTCACAGGTCTTGGATAGATTCAACTCTTTTTTTTTTGCCTTCTTTAAAAAAACAAAAAAAAACCTATTTTGTTGCAATTCCATGGCTTATCTATATGCTGTTTGCATCTTGGCTTCAAACAGTCGTTCAATCGGTTTTTATGAGTAGTTTTCCTATTAGGATGGCTGGTTATTTTATTGAGTCAAAATGGGTATCGAAAGAGGAAAGTGAAAGAGAAAGAACAATCTTTTGTCTAGCTTTGACTTTAAACAAACAGACTATAGACTGTTTTTGTAGTCCAAGTTGTGTCTGTAGATTTGTCATTGTTTACTGTTAAACATGTTCTTGCACAATTCGCTTGTTTTATCAATAATTGCGCTTTGCATGAAATATCTTTTTTTTTCTGCTTGAATGTGCTTGCAACTCAGCCATGAGACTGCTAAATATTACAGCTTCAAAGCTATTCTCAGTTTTGTCTCGAGCATTTTTTCTTATTCATATTATGGGAGAACATAAGCATAAAAAAGAGAAAAAGCCTTCTAAAAAGAGAGATCACAAAGAATCGCGTAGTGAACATAGTCATAAGAAGCATAAGAAAAGACAGCAGGATGAGATTGACTATTCAGATCCTTCGCTTTGGGTTGAAGCAGGTGGTGAAGAAGCTTCACCTGCCGAACACCTATTGAATATACAACGCGCAAACGAAGCTAGACAACAGCAGCCCACCGAGGCCGATTCCATGAGCTTGCCTCAAGAACAAGAGGCAAGACATGGTTGGATGCTGGGTGGTGGTTTTGATTTTGGCAGTATGGGTACAGCACGTGTTCGAGAACAAGATAAACCTAAACCCAACCCAGACGAAGTAAATCGAAGCGAAACACATACTTGTGCATTTTTAGCTGATCTATTACTGTAGCTCAAAGTAAGCCACCGAGAACTTAATGTCCATTTGAAGCAAGGCTTAAAGGTCGACGAATATCCTGAAGAAAAGAAACCATCTGTTCGATTTGGAGATGCAGGATCTAACTGGCGCATGACAAAATTGAGACGTACAATAGAACAAGCCAAAGACGAAAACAGACCGTTGCATGAAGTAGGCATCGAGAAATACGGTGTAAGTAGGCTTGAATGTCGCAAAAGAAGATATATACTAAAGACAAAAAGGGGTTATTAGTCTGCTGAACGATTTCAAGAAGCGCTTGACGAAAGAGCTTATTTAGACAACAAGAAATCAGGACGTTCTAGTCATAGCAAGAGTAAAGAAGAAACAACTCGCCGTTATGTTTTTCAGGATGTGGATGCACAGCATAAAGCATTTAAACGACCAGAACCACCCATGGCCTCGGCCTCGGCCCCACAACTACCTACTCGCTCCACATTAACGCCTTCATTACCTCCAACACCGCCTGTCGTACCCACACCACCTATGGTATCTACACCGCCTGTACCCTCAGGGCCACCTGCTCTGACGCGCGACCAACTCAACAAGCTGAATGCTAAGTTGGTGAAAGCCAAACTGATGGGAGCTAGCAATGTCACTGAGCTGGAACAGGAATACCAAACTGAGTTAGCGCGATTTGAACAAGCCGAGAACCCTTCTGTGGCCGTGCTGCCTATCCTAGATAGTGAGGGTCGTATTTACGATTATGCTCTCAATCCAACCAATCAACCACACGAGGCTATGAAGGGAAAGAAGCGTTTTGAAGGTACACACGACAAAGTGACAGGCGAACGCTTGCGTTATGGCACTTCGGATGATGCGCTCACATTGGCTGATATGGTGCGACAAGAAAAGAGTGGAGGTCGATCGACATCAGATATGGATTTAGAATTTGCAAAGCGTATTGTAGCAGATGCTGCATTTGAAGTAAATTAGAAGTTAAGAGTAAAGCAGCTTTTTGTTTATTTACTCACCTTATTTTTTCTTTAGAGCAATTTAGACTATATGGATGAAAAGGCAGATGTGATGGCTTCAAAAAAGGGCATGTCGGAAGAACAAAAGATGCGACGGGCTGTGTCTGATTTCAAACGGACACAAGAAGCACTTGAGAAATGTAAGTTTTGTTACCATGACAATAGACCACCTCAAGCCTGTCTGGTATCGTTGGCTACCACATGCTATCTAGCCTTACCTCAGGTTCATGAGTTAACACCAGGCCATTGTATGATTGTTCCCCTTCAACATGTCTCTTCTATGTTGGAGTGCGATGATGATGTATGGACAGAAGTGAGGGTAATAGGAATCCATCTTGGATAACGGCACGTACACTTATTGATTTTAAGTAGAATTTCCAAAAATGTCTTATGAAGATGTTTCATGCACAGAACAAAGGATGTATATTCATGGAAACAGTGACAAATGTACGATCCCAACGCCATACAGCCATTGAGGTGATACCTGTTCCTTATGGAACATATGAAGATGCGCCTGCTTACTTCAAGGAAGGCATCATGGGATCAGATGAGGAATGGTCTCAGCACAAAAAGTTGATTGACACATCTACAAAAGGATTCCGTCATTCGATGGTAAAGCATTTACCTTATTTTCATGTCTGGTTTGGGCTTGACAAAGGATACGGGCATGTAATTGAGAATGCACAACGTTTTCCTTACTGGTTTGGCAAAGAAGTGATTGCTGGTATGATGGACATTGGGCCTGAACTTTGGCGTAAACCCAGATACCATCGATTTGAAGACAATCAGAGAAGACGATTGGATTTCATGAAAGATTGGCGCCAATGGGATTGGACTGCAGCTTTGTAAATTAACTGTCCATATTGAAGATGTTGAAGAAACGGAGTAAATAAAATGATTCAACAAACGGATCACCCCAGTCAGCTCATCGGAGCACAGACTCACACATTCTGTCCCCTTCTTTTTTTTTAGTCTTTAAAAATCAAAAATTACAGATTTTACAATTTTCGCTTTTCTTTTCTCTTTCCTTTTTTTTGAAATTTCAAAATGACTAAAAATTATATTGTTACTGGTGCCTCCCGTGGTCTTGGCCTTGAATTCGTCAAGCAAATTGTTGCTAATGGCAACCGTGTCTTTGCTTGTGCTCGTAACCCCGACAATGCACCAGAATTGACTGAATTGGTTGATAATCAAAAAGTCTTTGCCATCAAAATGGATGCAGATGATGAAGCCTCTATCAAAGTACGTATTTAAAGAGTGAGAGTACCAATTCTTTCTCTTTTTCTCTCCCTCTCTCTTCTCTTATTATATTAAAAACTAAGAATCTTTGAATGATAGGCTGCTGCTGAAGAAATCAATATGAAGGCTCCCGAAGGAATTGATATTTTAATCAACAATGCAGGTTTTGTATTAGCTCTAGGATCCACATTTGAGACATGGTAAAAAAAAAAGATGAGAATGGATTGTATGGATTTCTTCTTACGATAAATACAATAGTACCAAAGATGATTTACTCAAGATTTTCATGACCAATGTTGTTGGTGTCAATGAAGCCAATAAGGCATTTGTTCCCCTGCTCCGTAAGCGCTCCACCAAGAAGATCCTTAACATGTCATCCATTCTCGGCTCCATTGATTTGGTATCCAGTGGCAATGGTGATGGTTTTGGTGTTCCTTATGGTGTATCCAAGGCTGCTCTCAACATGTTGACAAAGTCTACCGCCATGGCTCTTGCCGATGAGGGCTTTATTGTCTATGCCTCTCATCCTGGTTGGGTTCAAACCAGAATGGGTGGTGATAATGCTCCCTTGCTTGCTGAAGATTCTATTCGTGGACAATTAAGCATCATTGATAAGCTGACTGCAGAAGACAATGGCAAATACATGGATTATCAAGGAAAGGCCTTGCCTTGGTAAATTGCTGTATTAATAAAGTTATTGGTGCATGAATGCATTATAAATCATCATCCAATATTACTACTTTATACTATTGCCCAAAAACCAGAACCTCGGTTTCTTTCTTTTTACAGGTTATGTAGTTCAGAGATCATCCTTTCTTTTTCCCACTCTCTTCAACCCTTTTGACTTCATTATCATCATCAATTGTTGCAGCATCCTGCTTGGATTTAAACTTTGATTTCGTGTGCGTGTGTTCTGCTTTTTATGGAATGTGCTTGGCAAAGTTTTACTGTTCTCATGCAACATGTATAATTTTTTTCAGAATGGATTCAATGAAGGCTGACAAGTGATTTTGAGATTATTTAGCTGTTTCATTAGATTTCGAGGAAAGAAGGATTTATAATACACGTCTAATTGCTACAGTGGTAAGCCATTCATTTCATTTTAGAAAAAACATCCCCCAGTCCTTTCGTTTTTTTTTAAACGAACATGGCAAGCATAAGTCAATGTTACTAATATACAATATGCATTTTTACTATTGTATTACTGGAAGGATGATCGTACTTTAGGAAATTGCCCTTGATGGTCTTTAAGCAAGATGCTAACACAGGATTTTAATTTAGTGCAGATGTAATTTTTTTAAACTAGCGATCTTTCTTTCTTTTTTTAGTGAACACGATTTTTTTGTGAGCAGGTAACTTCCATAAATAGTGCTTTCAATAGCTGTTGCCTTCCTTTTTTTTCCCCTTTCTCTCTCTCTCTCTCTCTCTTTTTCTTTGTTTCTTCCCTTTAATTGTTTTTTTCCTTTCCTTGTCTGAATATGCTAGAAAATAGACAATCTGCCCATTATTGGTCTAATTCGCACGCTCAGATGAATATGGCGCATGATAGACCAATATCCACTCAACAAAATTTATTGGAAATGGTGCCTTTTTCTGAATTACAGCAAGGTGAACTTTACATTATCAAAATAAAGTTAGTTGTAATTGCCTTGTTCCAGGGTAAAATTTTCTATTCTTTATTCTTAAAAAAAAAACACATGGTTGATTGATTTGTCAAAATAGGTTGGGATGATGATATGTGTTGCTTCTCAGTTTTGCGTAAGAGCTTTTTTTCTCTTTTCATGATCTATCTCAAACAGATAAACGTGTTACTTATATCATTCTTTTGTACATAAAAAGGTTCTGATCTAATGATGGATTCACCCGTTCGATGGTCAGAAGCAAGGTATACATCTCTTTTATTTCAAACCATCTCTTGCATTTCAACTTATATCTTGCTACTAGATATTTACCTAATGATTTTGATGCTTATCCAGCATTTGATCGATTGGGAAATCCGCCCATTCATTTATGGTCTAAAAATATATCATCCAACATGCCTTATAATTGGTTCAGTATGTTTGAAGAGGCCAGGCAGTGGCAACGACAATGGCATGCATCTTTTGAAGAACCAATGATTCCTCTAGAGAATGAACATCATAACGACGAAATTGTCACCACATGCGGTTCAGATAATCTATCTCAACAACTTCAGAAACCACACCAAGAAGAAGAAGGAGAACCACAAGTGACAAGGGAAGAAGAAACTCCAGAAGTATCCATAGCAATAGACGAAGAACCTAAAGAGATAGAGGATTCAGCTACTTGTAGTTCCTATGTAAGTCAGCATAGACTCTCTTCTGTCGGAACACAAGAAATCCAATTTCATCCCCAGCAACAAGTGAATCGCTCAACTTGCTCGGTCAACTCTGCTATCTCTGCAAGCGAATCCTTGTTGAGAAACCGAGCTCATATCAGAGACTACATATTGCAGCCTCAAGTAGAAGAACCAATCCACAGTAGGCCCACGCCTGCAGTCCAATTACGAAAACAATACCGAGAATCAACAGAGGTTGCACAACAACAGTTACCAGCATTTATACCATCATCATCATCGCCACAACAAATAGTATCACCTCCTATAACACCAGCAAAAGTACCACGACCCTTAACAGCTCAAGCTCAAGCTCAAGCAGTATTAGCGCAAGCACAAGCTACGCTATCCTCACAAACTTACACATCTCCTCCTTTACAGCAACAACAGCAACAACAGCAACAACAGCAACAACAGCAACAGTTACTACCAATACCAATTCCACCAGCATCGGTATCTAGATCATCTTCATTACCACCTGTCACGCCACTACCTCCACTTCATAAGGAACAGTGCCCCTCACCAATAAAAGAATCCCGCTCCTTACCGTCCAGCAAAGCCAAGACCACACCTCCTACACCTACACAACCCGAGGTTCATAAATTAGATACCAATTTTAAACAAAGAAGATCTCTCAGCTCCTTTTTTTCAAGGAAGAAGAAAGCCAAAAAACCAGTTGAGGAAACTACAAACGATTCAAACCATCGAAAGAGTGCACCTCCTACACCCCTTATTACACCGAAGCAAACAGCGTCTTTGAGTGAAGTTGTTCCTCTTCCCAGTCTATCTACCAGTACCACAATGCCCACACTCGCTAATGTATCTGCAATCACTACTTTGGGAGAAGAAAAAGCAAAAAAGAGATTGTCTTCTATCAAACCATCTAAATCCATGGCTAGTATGAACTCCAAAATGGAACTATATGACATGGACAGCTTGTTAGACATGCAGGCAACATTTGCATTCCTGAATGGCGATAATGAGCATTTCTCTCTTGTTAATAACTCAACAAATCTCACTAAAACTGCATAAAATAGTAAATTGTATATATCATTGATCTCTCTTTTCTTTTTTGAAACACGAATTATAGCTAACACGAAATTAAAGAAAAAAAAAGGAGGGAAGAGAGAGAGGAGAGAGATAATTTGATGTGCATTAGCAGACAATGAGCTTAACAAAGAGTGACAATGGTAGATCGAGGTAAATCATAATCTAAGATCTACCATTATTGATTTCTCTTTTTGAGGATTTAATATGTGATGGCGTTTCTTTTTCCGTTTAATTCTGTAGGTATTACAAATGGTCCTCATCTGTCTTTTGATCTAAAGGATGCAATTAAATTTGTGAAATACAATGGCTATTTTGTGTCTCCATTTTCAATTGTTCGAGATCCAAGAATGTCAAACAAGTCGATGTCTTGTACATCAGCTACTTTTGAGTTTATGGTCTGCCTTTTATAGAAACGAATTGATAGTTTGTGCGAATACGGAAGTTCAAACCTGAAAGGTAGACAGTAGCCTTATTATGATTAAAGTTCCGCGCACCTAGGTTTTGCAACAAGGTTTTGTCAAATGCCTACGTAGGCATTTGAACAGCCAATAATATTCGAGCAGTTTGGTGCCTGAAGATTTTTTTTTGCTTTTTCGAATTAAACCTTTTTTTCTTTCTGTTATTTTTCCATTACGAACTCTCAAGTATCTTTAGACAACTCTCAACTTACCGTTACCGATTCTCAAATGAGACGAATGACGACTAGTGCCACTGTCACTTGCGACTGGAATGATTTCAGTGATGCTGAATCGCTTGATCATGACGAAACTAGAGAGGAAAGCGAACACGAAGTTGTACCAACCGTCGTTGCCGAATCCTCCAACGATATGAAGGAAGAACTTGGAAAAATCTTCTTTGTAGGTGCCAAGTTCAGAAGCTTAGACGAGCTTCGTGACAAAGCACAGGCTTTGGGCAAAGAGTTCAATTGCCCAATCACCACTGCTAGAAGTAGCAAGAACAGCTACATTGTCTTGCAATGTAGACATGGCGGTGCTTATAGAAAGGCCAAGAAAGTTGAAGCCGACGCTGAGCGAGAAGAAAGCTCCGAGGGTATGTGCTGCATAGAGAATTATAAACAAAATGGATTAGCTGAATCAAGCGATTGACTGGACTCCTTTTTCATAGATGCGAACAAGAGTGGACGACGCTATCAATCTGGCAGAAAGCGATGCCCTTTGCGCATCTATGCTTCTGTAGGACGCGATACTGAGAGGCCCTGGAAGGTTCGCCAAGTCACTCTTGAGCATAACCATGCTCTTAGCAGTGACTTGTCAACCTATTCGGTCTTCAGGAAGCTTCTCCCCGAAGATTTTGAAGCGGCTTGTAGCATGATGAAGAAAGGAGAAACTCCTAGAAGTGTTTTGAAGGTAAGATGAGCTTCTTTATGCTATATATTTTTTATACAGCTATGTTCATTTCGACGGTGTTGCATTTGAGAGATGAATATTTAGTTGATGGAATGTCTTTTAACACAAAATAAAGAGAGGAAATAAAGAATGAGTGATTTGATTTCATATCCTTTTCTCGTCTTATATCATTTTTGCTGCTTTAGACCAAATCCTTTTACTTTTGAATTCGACAGAATTCCATTTTATTCTTTCATTTGACAATACTAATATACGTACATCTTACTAGTTGTTGGTAGAAAAGCAAGTTGATAATGGCATCACATTAAGCGATTTGCATAACATTCAGCAACGCTTCTGCAATGACCAGTTTTCTGGTATGCCTGAGTTTATCTCAGATTTGGAGCAAACTGGGCATCAAGTACGTACCAGAGTAGACAGTGATGATAAGGTGAATGCTGTCTTCTTCATGCATGAGCATGGAAGGGATGAGCTCAGACGACTCCCTGAAAGTGTCATCATTGATGCAACATACAAAACCAACAGCCACCGCATGGTGTTGCTCAACATTGTTGTTGCAGGCACAGTAGCTTCGGAGTATCGCCGAAGCCAACTTGCAACCATCCATGTTGCTGGATGTTGGATGAGAAAGGAGACTACCGAGTCTTATGAGTGGGCCATGAAGCAACTGAGAAGCATTGCTTGGCCCAGTGGAACTGATCCCAGTCTTCTTCCTGACAACTTTGTCACTGATAAGGATCAAGCCTTGATGAATGCTATTAAGGTTGTGTTTCCTGAGTCAAGACACATTTTGTGTTATGTGCACATTGTGCACAACTTTATGAAAAGACTCATCAAAAGCATGAGCAAGAAAGTTCAGCTTGGTAATTTAGTATTCAACTTTCTTATGAGTAAAGACAACTTATTTTTGCATTGCTCTCTTTGTAGACAAAGAAAGCCGCCCTTTGCTGGAGAAGCGATTCAAAGCTATTGTTCACAAGATAGCTTTTCAATCTAACACCAAGGAAGCATTGATAAGCTTCAAGAACGAGTACGATGCGTTTGTCTCTCAAGATAATCTTTGCGTTGATAAAGGCAAAGAGATGAAAACGTATCTTGACAGGTAATGTGAATGAAAATAAGTTATAGAGCATTTAGCATGAGTTTTTCTAACGTTCAAACTTGTATAGCATGATGGCCTTTCGTCGCCATTGGGTTGGCTATTATGTCAACACCTATGTGCACATGGGCAATCGCACGTCTAACAGAGTCGAAAGTACTCACAGTGGCATTAAGCGCCACAACAAGACATCTTCTGGTTCGCTTGGCTTGGTGACCAAGAAAATTCGCGAATGGGTTGAAGGAAGAGTGAGTTAATTGTTACAATTGTGTCTGGATCAAGTTTGGTTAATTCGCTTTATTTTCGGATACAGGAAAGCTACAGAAACAGACAAACTGTACGTGAGTCTTTGTTTGAAACGATATTGAAGGATAAGACTGGCCATGAAATTGATGACAAGATGAGCCAACTGACAGGCAGGATCACCAGCTTTGCCTTTGATCGTATTCGTTTCGAATACATCAATTTGATGGACAACAAAGCTGATCCTGATCATGTCTCTCATGTGGATCCTACTACAGGTAAATGCCTTTGCGAATTGCGTAGAGCATACCGTCTTCCTTGCAGACATCGAATTGCAAGATATAATGGTCCTATTCCATTAGCTGCCGTCCACAGAAGATGGCACATTATGTATCAGAATGGCAGAGGTTAGTAGATTAGAGTATAGAGTATCAAACAAATGTCTAATATCCTTGTTTTAAAGTTGCTACTATTGCTGAAATGACAAATGCCAGCAAGGAGCATAATCCTGAAGAGCATGAAGTCAGAAAGCCTGTAGAGGTTCAGTTGCAGAAGCTGCAATATATCAATGCAGACTTAAAAACTCAAGGAGAAAGAATCAGCTTAGAGGATGAGCTTAGAGCAATCATAAGCAAGTATTCTGATGACAAGCAAGTTGAGCGCATCCTTCCTCCTCCAATAGTATATGACATCAAAGGTCGTCCTAAAAACACTACCCGCGAAAAAATTGCTTTGGAGAGAGAGATGGACAAAATCGCCCAACTTGCCAAACAAGAAAAAGCAAGTCAAAAAGAAGTTGCCCAAGGTATTGATACCAAAAACTGAAATTAACATAGACACTAAATGGTTGAAGTAGTCCGCCTAGCCATTCCAATCCCTAAAGGATTGAGTGCCAAGCAAGTGACAGGCCACTTCAATCCTTCGCCTGATGGTAATTGTGGCTATAGAGCAATTGCTCATGCCATTTTCGATGATGAAGCCAGTTTTGGCAAGGTCAGGCATGAGATGCTCTTGTGTTTGAGAAAGAATGAGCAATTCTACCGCCAAGTTTTTGGTAGCTCTCCCTCCGCCTCTGAAGTTCTCTCTGGTACATTTGAAAGTATCCAAAGCAAGCTTAGCAACGACACTTCAGCAGGTATCACTGATAATTGGTTCCAATTTCCCAAAATGGTCCAATTAGCAGCGGATACCTTTAGCAGAGCTATTGCTTGCTATATGCCCGATAATCAAAGTACCACATTCGCTCCTTACTTTTCCCCTCCCTTCCCTGTTCGCCCCATTCCATTGCAACTCTACAATAGTCATTTTTACATTGTAGAGCTCAAGCCCAATTCAAAGCCAAGATGGCCAAGAACTTACCCAGGACACTCCTTCAACTGCAAAAGACACTCTTTAGAAGACTTTTCGCTCATTTATTAACCAAAAAAAATATGATATGCCACCTTTACTTTCCTTTTTTTTAAAAATTTATTTTGAATTCATGCACCAAACTGCTCGAATATTATTGGCTGTTCAAATGCCTACGTAGGCATTTGACAAAACCTTGTTGCAAAACCTAGGTGCGCGGAACTTTAATCCTTATGATTTGGTTTATTTGTGAAAACCAGTTATCATGGCATATCCCCGAACTTATTACACCTCTCTGCGATGTGTGACAAAAAAAAGTTAGCATGGAGTTTGAATGCTGTTAAATAACCCATGTAGGTATCAGCATAAAAAAAAAAGAATAAACGCGAATAAAATTCTTTATAACAAATTTCGGATACCTCTGGAAACATAATGGACACCTTTTATTTTAAAATCCAATAGAGAAAATCAACATGTTGCCGAAGCGAAGGCAGAAAATATGGTTAATGCTTTCAGAGCCGCGCTTTATTTCTCATATATAGTAATAGTAATAAATCTCAATCCCCTTTTCTTCATATCTTTCACATAATTCGATTTTTTTTTGGGAGGGGAAGAAGGGTTAGCTAATCACATTTAAAAAAGATTTTTGAATACTTTGAACCAAGATGAAGGGTGGGCATTAACCACATTTTCTGCCTTCGCTTCGGCAACATCTTGATTTAATTACTTTCGGGTGAACTATTGGCTGGTTGCCTTCCAAATCCCTTTCCGTGCATATTGTATGTCGAGCGGAAAACCTTGCGATAAACAATGTCAGGAAGTAGTGGTTACGGGCTATTGCTGTCCTGACTAAGATTTTTATTTTTTTCGTCTTGAAGTTTTAATTGTTGCAATAAATCAGAAGTTTCAGTCAAACAAGTCTAAGTAACTATTCATATTAAGTATTGTTAGCTGTAGTTGATTGACATAAAATATTAACTTTAACTACAAGGCAAAAAAGAATCTAACAAAGGGGTCAACACTTGCTGGACTTGACTTTTATCCTCCTTGATTACGACTTTATCTTCACAATTGAATATATAAGTGCCGTTACTTACATACTGAATTGACTATAAACGAAGATACTTGTCTGTATTCAAGGGTTAGTTTTTTTTTTCTCCTTCTTGTTTAACATGCGTCTCCTTACCGCTAGCTTGTATGAAATATAGCTTAATTTCTAAATTATTTGACAGATGTATAGCTAAATCTGTCGGCAACAGTTTTGATCATGACAAGTAAAGCAAGCATTCTGTTTGTGTTGTCAAAGGATATTTTTGCTTTCTGTTTATTCTGAAAGCAGCCAGATGTTTCCAATAATAAAATTTCCAAATCATATAATTCAATTACCCCTGGCCTCGATATGTGTGCCTTCAGCAACAGTTACCTTATCTCGTTCTCTGCAAAATTTACCTGCTTCTACTGCCTATAGCATTGCTATTGATACTCTATGTCTTCGTCCTAAACTTATTTCTGGACTTTGTTGCTCTCCTCGTTTAAGCCGTCGTTTCCTAGCACTAATCCAACAGAATGCCATCCATCTCCAACCTTTTTTTTTTTGTCCCCATCCCCTCAACCCAAGGATTACTTTGCCTTCAATACTCTGATCAGCCTTTTGGCGCTTTCCTCTCACCTATACTGGCTGTAACATGTGGTTTCGGTTACTACATCATAAGATCCTCTCTCGTCTTCTGTTGAATCAGCTAAGTCCGGCATACTTTGGTTCTCCATTATGTGATATATGTTCGATTGAGGATGGCTCTCTCAACCATTTTCTTTTTCTCTGCCCTTTAAAGACTTCTGTCTGGGCGTGGTGTCTTTCTCAATAGAAGCTGTTCATATTGCCTTATTATATCTTTATTTTCCTGGTGTTCGTCCTGACTGTTCTATTGCTGATGCTAGTGCTATTATTTGCTCCTCTCTTTTTGCTATCTGGCGTAGTCATTGGGCCTATATCTTTGACTCTGTCCTTTTTGTATTGTCTACTAATATTCCCTCTGCTACTCGTTTGATACAACAATACCTAAAAGAAGCTCTCTATAAGCAAGGCATTTCACCTCTCCCTTTAGCTCATCTTCAATTTTAGTTATTAGAGATATATTCAAAAACTATCGTCCCGCCCCGTTTTTGATTTTCTCTAGTTACAGTTATCAGAATTTAATGAAAGTAGTACCGTTAGGCTCAGAAAAATGGCCAATTTTTTTATCTACTTTTTGTTAGGATTGAAAAGGTTGAGTGTGATGAGCAATAAAAACAATTTTTTTTTGAAATGATAATTAATTTTGTACAAATTCAAACTCAGGAAGAAGTCATTTCAACATCATGAATTTCTTTTAGAGGCTCCTCAGACTCATTTAACTTGAGGAAATCCTCACGGTACACCCTTGCTTGAGCAATACAACCTTTCCAGACTTTGAGGAGATGGTTTTCAGGAGCCCTCTTTAGGTCTTTGTCAAGCTTTCTCTTCATGTCCGATATTTCTCCTCTTACCCTTTTTGTATCTCGTATTTAGCTCATGAAAATGTCTCAAAAGTGATTGATGAGATATATCAAAGAAATAGTCGTCTTTCAACGCTGCTGCTCTCGCTTTGACGGTGTTTGGGTAGCCTATTTGATTGTTATTTTTGACAATCTTTGTTACGGCAGAACTATATTCCGTTCTAAGACTCTTGCAAGGACGACCTACAGGTCTACTTACGGAACCTTCCGCTTTACCATTTGCTATAGCAATCGCTCTTTGTGATGCATGAGGCGTGATGTCAAGAATGTAACTTAGTCTGGTACTTAGGTCCAAGGCTTGGGTATGGGGTTCGTCAAGAGTCCCATCGATGAGTACCTGGTACATTCGACTTTTTAGGATGTAAGTTTCGTCTGAGAATTTAGTGGAATCTAAGACATGATTGTATAAACACTTTTTAAGAGGCATAATGAATAGCAAAGATGAAAGTAGAAGAAAAACGCTATTCAACCATGGTAGTCTCAACTCTGTAGACTCATGTCTCATGAGGTAGTCATGATAAGAAAAAAAAAAAGTCGATTTTCGGGACGATAATTTTTGAATA